>WAAF01003194.1:5585-57612 GCA_013400475.1 Tricholaema leucomelas
CTCTCTGGACCACTCTGCAGCTCTCTGCACCCCTGCATCTCTCTGCACACATTACCAGCCGTTTACCACGTGGCCATCACCATCCCAAACTCGGGTTGTATTTATACCTTTTGTATTTGCTATTTCCCCTTCCCCACACCTCTGTAACCTCCCTACCTCTGATACCCTTTCAAGTTGTTGTTAAACTTTCCTTTTTAACTTCCAAATCCAGTGACATTGACTTATTTGGGGGTGCTTTACCTTTCCTCTCTACTTCTAACTCCTTTCTTGGGGAAGGAAAGGGAGGAGAGGGAAGGGCACTTTACAAATTGTTATTGGTTCTATCAAATCTATTAGAGCCTCTGGGAATTTAAGTTAGAACTGGGTTGCCCAGGGAGGTTGTGGATGCTTCCTCCCTGGAGGTGTTTAAAGCCAGGCTGGATGAGGCCTTGAGCAGCCTGCTCTAGTGGGAGGTGTCCCTGCCTATGGCAGGGGGTTGGAGCTGGATGATCCCTGAGGTCCCTTCCAACCTAAACCATTCTATGACTCTATGAGACAGACCCTCGCTGGCCGAGCACTTACCTGCCTCTCCGTCGGCCAGCTGATGGGAAGCCTTCTCCAAGGACTTCTGCTTCTTCTCTTTCCGCCGGTGGCAGCGGTGGTGATGGTGGTGGTGCCCTTGCTCCGGCGGCACACGCTCCAAGGAGTACTCGTAGAGGTGCATGGCGTGAGGCCGCTGCGGGGTCAGCGTGGAGACGGAGCGCTTCATGGGGCTGGTGTCCGGGATGGGCTGCAAGGCAGGCAGAGGGAGACGGGGCAGGGTGAGGGGAGCACCTGCGCCACGCTCAGCTGCTTCGTTCCCACCCTGGGGAGGGTTAAACAGCGAGAGAAAGGGGCAAGGAGGGGAGGGAGAAAAACGGTTAACTGGATACAACCGGAGCGAGCAGGAGGGTTTGGGGAAGGGTGGGTGGAGTGCTAAAGCTGAGGAGCAAGTGTGATTCCCGGCGGCTGGAATGGGCTTGGCTGTCAGCAGAGAGCCAGAGCGCAGGGAACAGAGCGAGCTGCAGCACTGCACACCCAAGGCAGCCTCGCAGGAGCCAGCAGTCCAGGAGCAGGGGCATGGAGCAGCGCAGGAGCCAAGCGTCTGACTGAGAGAATTCTCCAAGGCTACTTTCACCCAAAGCTGCCTGAGGGCATAGAATCATAGAATCATAGAATGNCTTCACCCGAAGCTGCCTGAGGGCATGTGGGCATCCTAGAGCAGCTCCAGAGGGCGAAGCATGAAAGCCTTGCTGGGCACCACACGAAGAGGGAGAAAAGAAAGTTCTTTCCTGAGAGAGTCATTGGCTACTGGAATGGGCTGCCCAGGGAGGTGGTGAAGTCGCCGTCCCTGGAGCTGTTCAAGGCAGGACTGGACGTGGCACTTGGTGCCATGGTCTAGCCTTGAGCTCTGTGGTAACAGATTGGACTTGATGATCTATGAGGTCTCTTCCAACCTTGGTGATACTGTGAGACTGTGAAAAGTCAGGAATAAGTGGGTGGGGTACAGGCCAAGCTGCTGAGAAACTACTTCTACTACCCTGCAACTGAAGATACCTCCCATCAAGCACAGAATCATAGAATAGGTTGGAAAAAACCTTGAAGATCACTGAGTCCAACCACTGACCCTACTCTACCAAGTCCACCACTAAGCCATATCATAGAACCATGGAATCAAGCAGGTTGGAAGAGAGCTCCAAGCTCATCCAGCCCAACCTAGCACCCAGCCCTGGCCAAGCAACCAGACCATGGCACTAAGTGCCCCAGCCAGGCTTGGCTTCAACACCTCCAGGCACAGCCACTCCACCACCTCCCTGGGCAGCCCATTCCAATGCCAATCACTCTCTCTGCCAACAACTTCCTCCTAACATCCAGCCTAGACCTCCCCTGGCACAACTTGAGGCTGTGTCCCCCTCTTCTGTTGCTGCTTGCCTGGCAGCAGAGCCCAACCCCACCTGGCTACAGCCTCCCTTCAGGTAGGTATCCACAAGTACCACATCTACAGGGCTTATAAACACCTCTAGGATGAGGAGGGGACTGCCTGAGGAGGAGAGGCTGAGAGACCTGGGGCTGCTTAGTCTGCAGAAGACTGAGAGGAGATTTAGTCAATGTCTATAAATCTCTCAGGGCTGGGGGTCAGGAGGGGGGCACAGGCTATGCTCACTGCTCCCTGGGGATAGGTCAAGGACCAATGGATGGAAGCTGCAGCACAGGAGGTTCCAGCTCAACATGAAGAAGAACTTCTTGCCTGGAAGGGTCCCAGAGCACTGGCACAGGCTGCCCAGAGAGGTTGTGGAGTCTCCTTCTCTGGAGCCTTTCCAGGCCTATCTGGATGTGTTCCTGTGTGACCTGAGTTAGATTGTGTGGTCCTGCTTTAGCAGGGGGGTTGAACTTGATCTCTTTGTTTCCCCCTAATATCCTGTGAGCCTGTGATCTCCAGGACATCCTTCAGTTCAAGCAGGACATCTCTAGAAATGCCTCTTTGGCTTTGCTGTTGCTCTTTTCAAGTAATTTGTGGCCAAACATAGAACCATGCAACAGCAGGGGCTGCAAAGCACCTCTGAAGATCATTCAGTCCAAACCCCCTGCCAAGGCAGCATCACCTAGGGCAGGTCACACAGGAACTCATACAGACAGGGGCAAGATCAGGAGCAGAGGAGGCTCCCAGGTGACCTTCTTGTGGTCTTCCAGGATCTGAAGGGGGCTACAGAAAAGCTGGGGAGGGACTTTTGAGGCTGTCAGGGAGTGCCAGGAGTGGGGGGAATGGAGCAAAGCTGGAGGTGGGGAGAGTGAGGCTGGAGGTGAGGAGGAAGTTGTTGAGCAGGAGAGTGGTGAGAGGCTGGAATGGGTTGCCCAGGGAGGTGGTTGAGGCCCCATGGCTGGAGGTGTTTCAGGCCAGGCTGGCTGAGGCTGTGGGCAGCCTGCTCTAGGGTAGGGTGTCCTTGGGCATGGCAGGGGGGTTGGAAGTGGCTGATCTTTGTGGTCCCTTCCAACCCTGACTGATTCTATGATTCTCTGATCTGGACACTAAGTGCAGCCTGTCATGGCCATTGCTGGACTCTGAGGCAGCTCCAGACTCTGGTCCCCTCCCTATAGGTGGAAAACCTTGCACAGATGCCCTCCAGAAACCAAGCCAAGTGGACAACAGGACATCTTTCTCTTCCCTACTGCCCAGCAACAAAGCTCAGAAAACAAGGATCATTCCCACATGTGCTTCTCTTTCACTCTGGTGGCTTCCAGCTGGCTCTGTGGTGGAGACAGAGCTTCACCCACGCTCCAGAAGCTTCCCTGGGTCTAGCACTGCATCCAAGCTGCATGGCAGAAGAAACACCTCAGAGCATAGCGGTCCAGGCTAATGGGGAAGGAGTTCAGGTTGCCCTCCTGCCTCTCAGCCTGGTCAAGCTTTCACTTGTTTGACTTCACCATCCAATATGTGTCTCCAACTGTGGTCTTCCCAGAACATTTACTTTGTTCACTGTAACCTTTCCACCGAGCCCTACCTTACCCTTCCTGTCTCTGCTGCTCTGTTTGCTTATCCCCAGACCCAGAGCTATGCTGCCCTGTGCTATTTACACGACACAGAGCCAGTTCTTTCACAGCTCTGCTCCTCATTTTGAGTGGGAAGAACCTTCCCTGCAAGCTGTGCTGGGTGGATTAGGTTGTGTGAACGATGCAGGTTGGGCTAAAGTTTGGTTTGGGGATCCCTGGATACCCAAACTTTGGTGCTTCCCACTAGAGGGATTCTTAGGGGCACAAAGAGGATCCTGCTGGGGTGGGGAAGTACAGCAGACAGCAGAGCCTGCAGCACTGGTGGACCCTGGGGTCTGGACCAGGTCACTTAGCAGGACCATGCTGGGCTGTGTTTGTCCCCTCCTGTGGCCCTTGTTGTGTGGGCAAGGAATGGTACCCAAGAGTTTGATGTTTGTCTTCCTTGCTTAATGCTGAGCCTGAAGGCAGAGGGAGGCAGAGAGGTCTGTAAACTGGGTGGTCTGATGGGAAACAAATCAAAATGCTTCCCACTTCCAGATTCCCCAAATTCAATACTTCAGCATTCAGTACTTCCAGATCCCCAAACTCCATACAGGAGCTGCCAGGACAAAGAGAGAGTTCCCAACCAAAAGCCACAGGAGTCAGCCAGAAATGGCCATTTCTCTTTGGACTTTGGGCCTGCTTCTGGGCTGACTCCAGGGACTTCTGCCCAGGGAGCAGTGGCAAAGCAACGAATCCCTTTTCCATAAGCCCTGCTGATGCTCTTGTGACGGTAACAGGACATGCACAGAGGCCATGCCACAACCCTTCCGAGGGTTACTGGTTGCTGCTTCGCTCCCAGAGTGATTGCTTGCACTCCTACAGCCCTGGGCAGGGAGACATACAAACCTGAGCCAACCAACTAACCAGCCAACCAACCAGCTCTCCAACCAACCAAACAGCCACCAAACCAGCCAACCAACCAACCAACCCACCAACCAACCAGCTAGCCAACCTGCCACCCACCCAACCAGCCAGCCAACCAACCAGCTGTCCAACCAACCAAACAGCCACCAAACCAGCCAACCAACCAACCAACCCACCAACCAACCAGCTAGCCAACCTGCCACCCACCCAACCAGCCAGCCAACCAATCAGCTAGCCAACCAACCAAACAGCCACCAAACCAGCCAACCAACCAACCAACCCACCAACCAACCAGCTAGCCAACCTGCCACCCACCCAACCAGCCAGCCAACCAACCAGCTAGCCAACCAACCAAACAGCCACCAAACCAGCCAGCCAACCAATCAGCTAGCCAACCAACCAACACCAAACCAGCAAAACAATCAACTAACCAACCAACCAACCCACCAACCAGCCAACCAACCAGCTATCCAACTAGCCACACACCCAACCAACCAAACCAGCCTGCCAGCCACCCACCGAAATAGCCACTCACCAAACCAGCCACCAAACCAGCCACCAAACCAGCCAGCCAGCCAGCAAACCAGCCAGCCACCAAACCAGCCACCCAGCCACCAAAACAGCCAGCCACCCACCAAGACAGCCACCCACCGAAACAGCCACCCACCGAAACAGCCACCCACCGAAACAGCCACCCACCGAAACAGCCACCCACCGAAACAGCCACCCACCGAAACAGCCACCCACCGAAACAGCCACCCACCGAAACAGCCACCCACCGAAACAGCCACCCACCGAAACAGCCACCCACCGAAACAGCCACCCACCGAAACAGCCACCCACCGAAACAGCCACCCACCGAAACAGCCACCCACCGAAACAGCCACCCACCGAAACAGCCACCCACCGAAACAGCCACCCACCGAAACAGCCACCCACCGAAACAGCCACCCACCGAAACAGCCACCCACCGAAACAGCCACCCACCGAAACAGCCACCCACCGAAACAGCCACCCACCGAAACAGCCACCCACCGAAACAGCCACCCACCGAAACAGCCACCCACCGAAACAGCCACCCACCGAAACAGCCACCCACCGAAACAGCCACCCACCGAAACAGCCACCCACCGAAACAGCCACCCACCGAAACAGCCACCCACCGAAACAGCCACCCACCGAAACAGCCACCCACCGAAACAGCCACCCACCGAAACAGCCACCCACCGAAACAGCCACCCACCGAAACAGCCACCCACCGAAACAGCCACCCACCGAAACAGCCACCCACCGAAACAGCCACCCACCGAAACAGCCACCCACCGAAACAGCCACCCACCGAAACAGCCACCCACCGAAACAGCCACCCACCGAAACAGCCACCCACCGAAACAGCCACCCACCGAAACAGCCACCCACCGAAACAGCCACCCACCGAAACAGCCACCCACCGAAACAGCCACCCACCGAAACAGCCACCCACCGAAACAGCCACCCACCGAAACAGCCACCCACCGAAACAGCCACCCACCGAAACAGCCACCCACCGAAACAGCCACCCACCGAAACAGCCACCCACCGAAACAGCCACCCACCGAAACAGCCACCCACCGAAACAGCCACCCACCGAAACAGCCACCCACCGAAACAGCCACCCACCGAAACAGCCACCCACCGAAACAGCCACCCACCGAAACAGCCACCCACCGAAACAGCCACCCACCAAAACAGCCAGCCACCCACCAAAACAGGCAGCCACCCAACCAGGCAGCCAAGCTGCCAGCCCAGCCCTGCCATGACAGCGCGCGGCGAGCAAGTGTGGCCCCAAGGGACTGCAGCAAAGTGGCAGGGGAGGGAGAGAGAGAGAGAGAGAGCGAGAGTGTGGCTGTGGCATTGGGCTCCACAGCAGAGCAGAGAGGAGCAGAGGGTGAAGGAAGGTTCATTCTTTCTTAAGAGGAAGCAAATAGGAGACAAGTTAGTGCGAACTACATACTGCCAGGTAACTCCCCGCGGGCCGTGCTCTGCTCCTCTGCAAACAATTCGGACAGGATGAGAGACATTAGTGGAAGCAGCCCCACGGGACAGCCACGGTCAGGCATCGCGGCAGAGGCGCGGCAGGACACCATGACGAGAAGGGAGGGGAGGTGATGGAAGGGGAGGGACAGCAAAGAGGTGAGGTGGGAAGCACAGGAAGGTGTTTTAAAAGGGGAACGTAAAAAGACAGAGGAAGGTCAGGGCCGAGGGAAAGGGAGGCAGCCAGGAACACAAAGAGCAGTGCAAAGGAGGGTTAGAAAGAACTCAAAGGTGGGGGGGAGGAGGAGCAGAAGCGGCGTGTGAAGGAGAGGGTGGAGGGGGTGGAGGGGGAAGACACACACAGAGAGTACATCAGTTACTGAGCTGAAGCTACAACCACCAAAACAGCGCAGTGTTAACAAGGTTGGGACTGCTCAGGTGCTGCAGGCCTGATTCACACAGGACTGGAGAGCTCTCATGGAAACCTGGAACTGCTTGGGCTGCAAAAGACCTCCAAGATCATCCACTCCAACCTGCAACCTAACACCACTGTGGCCATTAAACCTTGTCCAAGTGCCATATCTGCATGTTTGTGGGACACCTTCCAACAGGGTGACTCCAACTGCCCTGGACAGCCTGTTCCAGTTCCTGACCTCTCTTGTGGGAAACAGTTTTTCCCTACTCTCCAACCTAAACCTCCCCTGGTGCAACCTGAGGCCATTTCCTCTCTTCCTATCACTTGATAGGGAGAGGAGACCAACCCCCACCTGGCTCCAACCTCCTTTCAGGCAGTTGTAGAGAGCCAGAAGGTCTCCCCTTAGTCTCCTCTTCACACTAAACAACCCCAGTCCCCTCCCCAGCCCTGTTCTCCAGACCCATCACCAGCTTCATTGCCCTTCTCTGGTCATGCCCCTCTTGGCATGGGACAGCTGTGCCCTGGGGAACACCTACTGTGCTTCTGCAGAAGCTACTCCCTCCTCCAGACCTCTGGCTGCATTGGAGAGGAGGTCTCTAAGGCAAGGCTCATGCTGCTGGCAGTGCTGCTGCTAACTGCACAGCCTTGGGAGGAAAGATGCAGGTTGTGGTCTGGAGTACATCACAGACTCACAGAATGGCTTGAGTTGGAAGGAACCTTGAAGATTATCTAGTTCCAACTCCCCCTGCCATGGGCAGGGACACCTCCCACTAGCCCAACTTGCTCAAGACTTGAGGACAGCTTTGTTCTGGGAAGTAGGAAGGGAGGGAAATGTGTCCAGCAGATCCAGGGAGGTTCTCCTCCACCTCTACTCTGCCCTGGTGAGATCCCATCTTGAGTACTGCCTTCAGTTTTGGGCTCCCCAGTTGAAGAGGGACAGGGATCTGCTGGACAGAGTCCAGCGAAGGGCTATGAGGATGATGAGGGGACTGGAGCACTGCCTGAGGAGGAGAGGCTGAGGGACCTGGGGCTGCTTAGTCTGGATAAGAGAAGACTGAGAGGGAATTTAATCAATGATAATAAACATCTGAGGGCTGGGGGTGAGGAGGAGGGGGACAGGCTCTGCTCACTGCTCCCTGGGATAGGACAAGCAGCAATGGATGGAAGCTGCAGCACAGGAGGTTCCAGCTCAGCACAAGGGGGAACTTCTTTCCTGGAAGGGTCCCAGAGCCCTGGCACAGGCTGCCCAGAGAGGTTGTGGAGTCTCCTTCTCTGGAGCCTTTCCAGGCCTATCTGGATGTGCTCCTGTGTTCCCTGAGCTAGATTGGATGGTCCTGCTCTGGCAGGGGCGTTGGACTGGATGAGCTCTTTGGGTCCCTTCCAACTCCTGACATCCTGTGAGGGAGCATTAGTTTGCTCAGCTGTGCTCCTGCTCAGGCCCAGTCCCAGCTCTCAGACAAAACCTGGGCTCTCTGAAGTCAGCTGGGGCATTTGCTCACCCCCAAAGCACAGCTTGGGCCACCTTAGCAAAACAATTCCAAGCTGGAGCTGTGGATGCAAACACAGTGGGGGGGCAGGTTTATGGTGCAGCTGATCTTTCTGTTCTGCTTCCCATGTTGAGCAGTGGAAACAGCCCAGATCCATGGGCTGCTCATCCCTGGCTGTATGAATCAGGCCCTTTGGATGAGCGAGACACAGCTGGGAGTGGTGAGATGTTCTGACACACAGGACAGTGGCTGGAGAGCATCTGGGGCCAGGAGATAGCAAGGAAGAGGTGAAATGTCCCCACATGACCTCTGGAGAGTGTGATGCCCTGCACACTAAACAGCATCCACAAGCTGCTGGAAACTCAACTCTGGTGATGAGGTTCCCATGGAGAAGTTAAACAAGGGAAACCCTCAACACCACGTTCCTGGCCATGGTGACCACACAGTATGTGCTAAATGCTGTGGGAAGAGAAAGAAAAGCAGGAGGAGGCCAAGTGTCTGAGTGCAGCCTTCCAGGCACAGCCTCCCTGGTGTGCCCTGTGCCCACAGCGTTCATCAGGGAGCCTCACAGCACATCTCCAGCTCTGCTTCTGCTGAGAGGATCCCAGCGTGCCTTGACTGCCTGGGTGGAGAGATGCTCAGTGGCAAACATGCCCTCCAGGCTGGCAAAGAGGACTGTCCTCAGTTACTCAGAGCAGGCACACTGGGGCAGAAGGTCATCAGTTAGCTACCCAGACAGAGGAGATTACTCTGGGATGCTTCTTGCTGTGAGCTGGGATGAGTAAAAGCGAGTGCAGTGCTGTGCCTACACATGACTGCCTGGCTGCTTGTCTCCAGGGCCAGCAAACAGCCTTGAAAACAAAGATTCCCAAGCAACTTCCAACATGACAAGCAGAGAGAAGCTGTGGAGCTCCTGACCCAGTCTCCCCTCACCAGTGAGGTCTCCCTTGCTCACCTGAGTTTCGGCAGCCAGGCGTGGCATGGAGGCTGCCCGCCCCTGGCTCTCCAGGCCCGGTTGGTGCTCTCCATTGGCAACTGTGGGGCTGATTTCCTTCATTTCTACCACCTGAAAGCAAACAAGAGATGGGTTTGGTAGCAAGAATAGGACCAGCAACGTTGAAGCCATCATCTGAGCAGGCTTCTGCTAAGTTTGATTTATTGTGTGGAGATGCTAGCATGGGGCAGAGAGGGAACTGAGAGCTGTGGAGTGCCCAGCTCCCAGCTTACTCTGTCTGCAGTGCTGCTTACAAGGACCACAACGAGCCAAGACCTTCATCTGAGTTTGCACACTGATGACAACGGGACTGGGACAACTGAGGGGCAGCAGACATCACTCCACGGGAAGCATGTCCACAGCTGGAGCTGACAGACTGCAGAACCTCCTGCAATTGGATTTCTCCATAACATTCAAATGAATTTGGGGCTGTAAGAGCCAGAACAGTGTTTGTGTCTAGGGACAGACCTGCTGCCTGCTGCACTTGACCACCTCCACACCTTCAGCCCCTTTGCTCACCCGTTCAATGGGGATTTCCTCCGAGTGGCCTCGCTCAAAAGCTGGTGTCCTGCTCTCATAAAACACATCCTGGGTGCGTTGGGTGCCCCAAGAACTGGACTCTTTGATTCCACCCTCTGGGGCTGGTCTGTCAGGAGAAAAAGAGGCAAAAACATGAACTCTTTCACAGAGATTTTGGCTGCCCCAGCCATGGTGTGAAGGGGCTGCTGGTCTTGGGAGTCACTGGCAGTGGGAAACTGTCCCAGCCATGGTGTGAAGGGGCTGCTGGTCTTGGGAGTCACTGGCAGAGGGAAACTGTCCCAGCCATGGTGTGAAGGGGCTGCTGGTCTTGGGATCCCCAGCTGTGGGATACTGTCCCAGCCATGGTGTGAAGGGGCTGCTGGTCTTGGGAGTCACTGGCAGAGGGATACTGTCCCAGCCATGGTGTGAAGGGGCTGCTGGTCTTGGGAGTCACTGGCAGTGGGAAACTGTCCCAGCCATGGTGTGAAGGGGCTGCTGGTCTTGGGAGTCACTGGCAGTGGGAAACTGTCCCAGCCATGGTGTGAAGGGGCTGCTGGTCTTGGGAGTCACTGGCAGTGGGAAACTGTCCCAGCCATGGTGTGAAGGGGCTGCTGGTCTTGGGAGTCACTGGCAGTGGGAAACTGTCCCAGCCATGGTGTGAAGGGGCTGCTGGTCTTGGGAGTCACTGGCAGTGGGAAACTGTCCCAGCCATGGTGTGAAGGGGCTGCTGGTCTTGGGAGTCACTGGCAGTGGGAAACTGTCCCAGCCATGGTGTGAAGGGGCTGCTGGTCTTGGGAGTCACTGGCAGTGGGAAACTGTCCCAGCCATGGTGTGAAGGGGCTGCTGGTCTTGGTGTCCCCAGCTGTGGGATACTGTCCCAGCCATGGTGTGAAGGGGCTGCTGGTCTTGGTGTCCCCAGCTGTGGGATACTGTCCCAGCCATGGTGTGAAGGGGCTGCTGGTCTTGGTGTCCCCAGCTGTGGGATACTGTCCCAGCCATGGTGTGAAGGGGCTGCTGGTCTCAGTGTCCCCAGCTGTGGGAAACTGTCCCAGCAAGTCCAGAGGAAGCTACTAAGATGCTCAGAGGGCTGCAGCAGCTCTGCTCTGAAGACAGGCTGAGAGAGTTGGGGCTCTGCAACCTGGAGAAGAGAAGGCTTCCAGGAGACCTTGTAGTAGCCTTCCAGTATCTGAAGGGGCTACAGATGGGCTGGGGAAGGACTATTGACAAGGTGTTGTGATGACAGGATGAGGAGAAATGGGTTTGAAGTGGCAGAGGGGAGATTTAAAGTGGATGTTAGGAAGAAGCTCTTTGCAGTCAGGGTGGTGAGACACTGGCAGTGGTCGCCCAGGGAGCCTGTGGCTGCTCTCTCCCTGGAGGTGTTCAAGGCCAGGTTGGATGAAGCCTTGAACAACCTGGGCTGGTGGGAGGTGTCCTTGCCTATGATTGGGGGGGGGTTGGGACTGGCTGAGCTTTGAGGTCCCTTCCAACCTAAACCAGTCTATAATTCTACGGTGTGAAGGGGCTGCTGGTCTTGGTGTCCCCATTGGTGCTGCTCCACCTCCAGAGCTACTGCAGCAGCAGTGGTTGGGGCTGCTGCATCTCCCCAGTGTTCCCTTCTCTGTGTTAGAGCTTTGGGGGGCTGTCTCTGCATACTCACAGGGCCCCCCCGTTGTTGAGCGAGGCTGAGCTCTTCTGCCGCAGGAAGGCTTTGGCGTTGTTGAACGCCGTGGGCTGGGTCTGCTCCAAAGTGGCCTTCAGAGGGTGGAAGAGTGACACTGATCCAGGCTGCAAAGCACAAGGAAAGGAGGTCAGAGACAGGATGGGCTGCACTGCTTCTCCAAGGTAATAAAATGTCCACTTTGTCACCCCGAAGTCAGCCCAGGAGAAAGCACATCGTAGCCTCCTCACAGCTGTAAGGGCTCTGAAGGGCATTTGCTGTCCCCAGCTTTGGACAAGCCAAGGTTGTGCTGCACAGGATCACAGCTCACAGGATGTCAGGGGCTGGAAAGGACTCAAAGAGCTCATCCAGTCCAACCCCCCTGCCAGAGCAGGACCATCCAATCTAGCTCAGGGCACACAGGAACACATCCAGACAGGCCTGGAAAGGCTCCAGAGAAGGAGACTCCACAACCTCTCTGGGCAGCCTGTGCCAGGGCTCTGGGACCTTTCCAGTCAAGAAGTTCCCCCTTGTGCTGAGCTGCAACCTCCTGTGCTGCAGCTTCCATCCATTGCTGCTTGTCCTATCCCAGGGAGCAGTGAGCAGAGCCTGTCCCCCCCTCCTGACCCCCAGCCTCAGATAGTTATAGACATTCATTAAATCCCCTCTCAGTCTTCTCTTCTCCAGACTAAGCAGCCCCAGGTGCCTCAGCCTCTCCTCCTCAGGCAGTCCCCTCCTCATCCTCGTAGCCCTCTGCTGGACTCTCTCCAGCAGATTCCTGCCCCTCTTCAACTGCAATTGTCCTTCCCTCTCCCAAAGCACTGCCGCTGTCACCAGGGGTTTCATACACTGAGGTGACCCTGTGTGCTGTGAGATTCAGGTGGCTTGTGTGACATTGGCTCTGCTGTGGCCTTTGCCCTGTGAGACAGAGCCAGGCTGTGCTGGAGATCAGCTGGGTGATGGTCCTGAAGTCAGCAGGCATTTGTGAAGTTGTTTGGACCTTGAGGATCATCAAGTCCAACCACTTTGCTCTGCTCAGACCCCATCTGAGTCCTGTGTGCAGTTCTGGAGCCCCCAACACAAGAAGGACATAAAAGTGTTGGAGCCAGTCCAGAGGAGGCCACCAAGATGCTGAGAGGGCTGCAGCAGCTCTGCTATGAGGACAGGCTGAGAGAGTTGTGACTCTGCAGCCTGGAGAAGAGAAGGCTTCGAGAAGACCTTGGAGTCACCTTCCAGTGTTTGAAGGACACCTACAGGAACACTGGGGAGGGACTAATGACAAGGTCTTGTGATGACAGGAAGAGGAGGAATGGGTTTGAAGTGGCAGAGGGGAGATTGAAAGTGGATGTTAGGAAGAAGTTCTTTGCATGAGGGTGGTGAGACACTGGCACANTATGCCTCTCAGCATCACATCTACACAGCTTTGAAACCTTGCAGGGATGAGGACTCTCCTACTACCCTGGACAGCCTAGGCCAGACCTTCACAAACCTTTTGGAGAAGAAACTGTTCCTTGTGTCCAACCTAAACCTCCCCTGGTGCCACCTGAGGCCATTTCCTCTTATTCTATCACCTACTACACAGAAAACTACCCCCAGATATTGGTCCTACCAGAAAGCACTGAGGTTTCAATCCCAACCAAGGTGTGTGGAAGTCCATTCAAGAGGCTGTAAACACTTCCAAATCCATTAGAACCAAAAGGAGTTTGAAACCTTCCCATTTTCAGAAGCGACTTCACCATTTTAGAACCAAACCACCAGCAGCATTCAACAACCCTTTGGTGTCCCAAGGAATACTTTTGGTGTTCACTTAGGGACACTTCTGAAAACAGGATCATAGGTGGCCAAATATCACTTGGAAAGATCTTTCCAGACCTACTGAAAACAGCAACTGAGAGAGAAAGAATTTCAGGAGAGCTTCTCCTTCTTCAGACTCCATTTTCAAACCCTGCCTGGAGAAGCAGCCAAACTTTCTGGGTGAAACACTCTCGTAGGAGCTGCCCAAGGCTGGAGAAGAGGTTGGTCAAGAGGAAGGATACAGAAGGACCTTTTGGCTCAGTACCTGGCAGAGGCCCCCAGGGGGTTGGACTTGTTCCCTGCTGTTCTTGTTCTGCTTGTAGAAGTCAAATATCATCAGCGCTGCGTAGACCTTCCCCACTGTCATCTCGTCAGCTGTCAGGGGAAGGGAGAGGGGAAGAGGAATGGGACAGGATTAGGAGAAGAATAAGTCAAAGAGCAGAAGAAGTAACAAAAAATGGACAAGAGAAAGAAGGAGGAACAAAAATGACATGAGAATAATGAGGGGGAAAGGAGGGAAAGAAAACACCAAGTGAGAAAAGGTTACAACAAACTTCTTCAGCTCATTGAAGCTTGAGGGTAGAGTTAGACTGGAGATGAGGAAGAAATTCCTTCCAGTGAGGGTGGTGAGACACTGGCACAGGTTGCTCAGGGAAGTTGTGGATTCTCCCTCCCTGGAGGTGTTCAAGGCCAGGTTGGATGATGCCCTGAGCAACCTGTTCTAGTGAGAGGTGTCCCTGCCCACGGCAAGGGGTTGGAACTGGCTGAGCTTTGAGGTCCCTTCCAACCCAACCATTCTCTGATTGCCTGTCTCTGCCTTTGAGATCTGAGGAGGATGGCCTCTGTCTCCAACCCTCTGTGGCCAACTGTCCCAGAGAGCATGCAGAGAGAAAACACCAGGCAGGAAGACTCTGCAGCACCGAGAGCAGTGGCAGCAGCAGAAGTGTTTAATAGCAGAGCCCCAGGCAGCTTTTTATCAACAAAGAAGCCTTATTCTCATTTCTTTGAGTTGCACTCAGCAGAGCCATAATAGAATCAACCAGGTTGGAAGAGACCTCCAAGCTCAGCCAGCCCAACCTAGCACCCAGCCCTGGCCAAGCAACCAGACCATGGCACTAAGTGCCCCAGCCAGGCTTGGCTTCAACACCTCCAGCCACAGCCACTCCACCACCTCCCTGGGCAGCCCATTCCAATGCCAATCACTCTCTCTGACAACAACTTCCTCATCACATCCAGCCTAGACTTCCCCCAGCACAACTTGAGGCTGTGTCCCCTTCTTCTGTTGCTGCTTGCCTGGCAGCAGAGCCCAACCCCACCTGGCTACAGCCTCCCTGCAGGGAGCTGCAGACAGCAATGAGCTCTGCCCTGAGACTCCTCTTCTGCAGGCTGCACACCCCCAGCTCCCTCAGCCTCTCCTCATAGGGTTTGTGTTCCAGGCCCCTCCCCAACCTTGTTGCCCTTCTCTGGACACCTTCCAGCACCTCAACATCTCTCTTCAATTCAGGAGCCCAGAACTGGACACAGCACTCAAGGTGTGGCCTGAGCAGTGCTGAGCACAGGGGCAGAAGAACCTCCCTTGTCCTACTGGCATAAAGGGCTCATTTCCATGTAAAGAGGACTTCAGCTTTCCAGATGGCTTTTCCCACCCTCCCAGCTCTGCTCCCAGCCTGTCCCTGCACAGCAGTGGAGCTCTGGAGAGCAAGGTTACAGCAGCAGATAGGCAGTGGGGAGGGAAGGACTTCAGGTGCCACCACTCACTGATGTACACCTCCTCGAGTGGTCTAAGTTCTAAAGGCAGGAACTCTACTGTAGCATAATGAAATACAGGCCCAGATGTGACCTCAGCTTCTCTGCTCCTTATGTCAGCAGGCATGGAGGTGCTGGCTGTGAAGCACAAGGAGAGGATACCAGAAACCTAACCGTGCTCAGCTGCTCTGCTGCACCCTCCAGGTGAACATCCACCTTGGAGGGGCTAGGGACAGAGCATCAGGGAGGAGAAACCTACTTTGGGCAGCTGGGATGGGTTGAGGGCTTGCTAATTCCTGAATCCAAGCATAGTGGGGGTTGGGAGGGACCTGTGGGGCTCATCCAGTCCAAAGTCCCTGCTAAAGCAGGGGCTCCCATAGCAGGTTCCCCAGGATTACCTTAGAATGGTTTAGGTTGGAAGGGACCTCAAGGATCATCCAGCTCCAACCCCCTGCCATAGGCAGGGACACCTCCCACTAGAGCAGGCTGCTCAAGGCCTCATCCAGCCTGGCCTTAAAGGTCCTTGCACCTGGCCTTGTCCAGGTGCATTTGAAATCTCCAGATGAGGAAACTCCACAACCTCTCTGGGCAGTGCTCCAGCACCCTCACACCAAAGAAGCTTCTCCTCCTATTCAGATGGAACCTCCTGGATTCCAGTTTGTGCCCACTGCCTCTTGCCCTAATACTGGACAACACTGACAAGAGTCTGGCCCCATCCTCTTGGCCTCCCTCATCCTTCAGCTTTTGCTGAGCATTACTAAGATCCCCTCTGGGGCTGCTCTTCTCCAGGCTCACCAGCCCCAGGGCTCTCAGCCTTTGCTCCTCACAGAGCCACTCCAGACCCCTCGACATGAGCCACTTACGTTTGTGAGGAGGCACCAGCAAATCCAGAGTCTTCTGGGACAGATTAGGCCAAACCAAGGAGATCTCCTTTCTCAGCTCAGCATCACACTGGTGCTGTTTCACACCTCCTACAGAAAGGGAGAGGAGAAAAACATGAAGAAGAGTGACAGTCCTTGTCCTGCCAGCACACACCACTGGGAGCACAGCAAGCCCAGGAGAAGGCATTTCTCCCAATCCCATTTCTGGGGAGCAGGAGCACAGCAAGCCCAGGAGAAGGCATTTCTCCCAATCCCATTTCTGGGGAGCAGGAGCACAGCAAGCCCAGGAGAAGGCATTTCTCCCAATCCCATTTCTGGGGAGAGGGAGCACAGCAAGCCCAGAATGGTAGAGGTTGGTTGGGATCTCCAGAGATCATCTAGCACAAACCCCCTGCCAGAGCAGGGTCACCCAGGGCAGGTCACACAGTAACACATCCAGACAGGCTGTGAATGTCTCCAGAGAAGGAGACTCCACAATCTCTCTGGGCAGCCTGCTCCAGAGCTCTGTCAGCATCTCAGTAAAGAAGTATTTTTTCCAGGGCAGGTCACCATGCCTGGAATGGCTTCAAGCCCATGCAGCCATGGCTCTTCAGCACATGGTTTAATGGCCCATGGCTCTTCAGCACATGGTTTAATGGCTGTGGTGGTCGTGCCTGGTCAGTGGTTGGACTTGATGATCTTACAGGTCTTTCTCAACCCAAAAACTCCTGTGATTCTGACATCCAAGCTCTCAGCATCCTTGTCTAGAGGTTATCACTAAAATGAGGAGCTGGCACTAAAATCCCAGATAGTCCTAAATGCATCCTCAGAAACAAAGTTCTGACACTTGGAGGTTACTGCCTAGGGGAAGTCCCAGTGACCAAAAACTTTGCCTTCTTTCAGCAGTGACTCTCCAAAGCATCAAAGACAACATTGCCTCATCAAGAAAAGCCTGGATGAGGCACTTAGTGCCATGGTCTGGTTGACTGGATGGGGCTGGATGCTAGGTTGGACTGGATGATGCTGGAGGTCTCTTCCAACCTGGTTGATTCTATTCTATTTAAGCATCAGGTGAGGGAGGCAATTAATTCAGAGAGGTTGTAAAGCTGGCCTCAAACTGCTCAGAGACAGCCAACCTCCTAACCCTGCCCTGCCCTGGGCTCCTAACAGCATCCTTAGCTCCTGGTAGCTTTGAAATTAGGTATCAAAGTGCTTTGGGCCATCATGACTTGACTCTGACCTCTGCCAGCCTGATTAAATAGTGCAATGACCCAGAGAAAAAGCCAATTGCACTGCAATGTTTAATTGGGAAGTTGAGCAAATGTCTGATTAAAGCCTTCCCTAATGAAATTGTATCTCAGGGCAGAACATGGCTCAGGGCACTGCGAGCTCCTGCCTGGCTGCCAGCAGACAGCAGCTGCAGGGGAAGGGCTGCTCTGCCCTCGTGCTGGAGTAGTGGAGTGGAAACTCTCATCTCTGTCACACAGCCACAGGCACACACAGAGGAGTTCCTCTCTGAGAAGATCACACCCAACTGGGGTGACCAAAGCTCTCCACAGCTCATGGACTGAGAATTGAGTGCAGCCTCAGCAAGTTCACTGATGATATAAACTGGGGGGGGGTGTGGTGTGTGTCTGGTGTGTGAGACTGACACCCCTCAGGCTGTGCTGCCATCCAACCAGATCATCAAATCATGGAACCACAGAATGGAGCAGGTTGGAAGAGAGCTCCAAGCTCAGCCAGCCCAACCTAGCACCCAGCCCTGGCCAAGCAACCAGACCATGGCACTAAGTGCCCCAGCCAGGCTTGGCTTCAACACCTCCAGCCACAGCCACTCCACCACCTCCCTGGGCAGCCCATTCCAATGCCAATCACTCTCTCTGCCAACAACTTCCTCCTAACATCCAGCCTGGACCTGCCCTGGCACAACTTGAGGCTGTGTCCCCTTGTTCTGTTGCTGCTTGCCTGGCAGAAGAGACCAACCCCACCTGGCTACAGCTTCCCTTCAGGTATCTGTAGACAGCAATGAGCTCTGCCCTGAGCCTCCTCTTCTCCAGGCTAAACAACCCCAGATCACAGAATGGTTTAGGTTGGAAGGGACCTCAAAGCTCAGCCAATTCCAACCCCCTGCCATAGGCAGGGACACCTCCCACCAAAACAGGTCACTTGAGGCCTCATCCAACCCGGTCTGGGACACCTCCAGGGAGGTTGTGGAGCACAGAAGCACAGAATGTGATCTTTGGCCAAGAAGGGCAGGATTTGGGTGGTATCAGGAGGACACCAAGGCAACAGGCAAGCTGGAGTTGGAGCCCACTGCCAGCCAGCAGCTCCCTCTCACCTGAGGCCAGTTTGATTTCCAGGGCAGTGCGGATCAAGGCCATCAGCGTGGAGGTGAAGTGGACGGTCAGGTCCTCGGCGGAGATGGGCATGTTCATCCGCACCAGGCGCTGGGGAGAGAGAGGGGGATGTTGTCAGAGGGGGTCTAGATTCCTCCCCCCCACCCCATCCCTTCCCTCCCCTCCTCTGCAGGCCCTCAGAAGCAGCCAGATCACAGAGGTCTGCTCACCTTTTGTGTGCTGAGCTTCTGCAGACAGACCCCTTGGGAGCGGGTCTGAGCCCTGCCGGTGCCTTCAGCGCTCTCAGGGTCAATCTGCCAGCATTTGTGCTGCCATCCTACACAGACACTTCCTCCCAAACCAGCCACTTTGAATGCTTCCATCCCATCTCAGGGCCCTCAAGCTATGCCTGCAGCCTCCAGCCAAGTGGTGGCACCCAGCACACCTGCCCAAGCAGCGTGCTGGGGGGGATACATACCCACCCCCCACCATCCTTTCCTACAGCAGCTGCCTTCACCTCTGTGCTGCTGCAGAAGCAGGGAGGTGATGGAGGATTTGCAGGCACCATCTGAAGCTGTGGCTCCATCCAGAAAGTGGCTGCATCTCTTAGAACTGCTTGGGTTGGAAAAAAGCCTCTAAGGTCCTGAACCATCAACCCAGCACCACCATGGCCACTAACCCATGGCCCCAGCTGCCATTGCCACAGGTTTCTTGAACACCTCCAGGGATGTTGACTCCACCACCTCCCTGGGCAGCCTGTGCCAACCCCTGACCACTCTTGCTGTGAAGAAATTGCTCTTAACTTTCAATCTAAACCTCCCCTGGGGCAACCTGAGGCCATCTCCTCTTGTTCTGTCACTTCATACTAGAGAGAAGAGACCAATTCCACCTCACAGGCAACCTGATCAGTGAGAGGGATATGAGGAAGGCACTTTTGGTGGCAATGACCACAGGAGGTGTGTGAGAGCTTTGCACAGCAGCTCTGCAGGCTCTGGAATGGTCCCAAGGTGAAGCAGAGCTGAGAACAAGGCTGCTGAGCTCTGCAATGTGGCTCAAGTGCTCTGAGGCAGTCTGGAACTGGCTGCCAGGAGCTAAAGGTCTGCAATAGCTTTCTTACTGGAGACATTTGGATTCTGTCCTTTGGACCTCCTGAGATGTCCACAGTGAAAAGAGGTCAACTCTGCTCCACTCCTTCCAGGCCCTGAACTACACAGCTGCGTCTGGACCTTACCAAGAGGGTGAAAAGATGCATTGACTTGAGCAGGACTTCACACTCCCTCAGTCCAAAGGTGGAACAGTTCCTCAGGATTGAGATCTTCAATCCTGGTTGCAACTCCTCCCCTGTCACCAGTCAGGACCACCTCTGACAGGGCAAATTCATCACTCCTGTAAGCAGTGAAGTCCCTGAGATGGCTTTGGGAAGCTGTGGCTGCCTTAACACGGTGAAGCACGGAGGTGCAGCTGGACAAAGCACTCTCCAAGCCCTACTGATAGCATTATGGGATGGATTTCTCCTTCCTCAGCAATCTAATGATTTCTCAGCTCCTCAGCTTTCACAGCCTCTTTAGAAACTTCCTTGGCTGGAGCCACATCAGACAAGGCTCTGTGCTCCCCTGCTCCGAGGGGACATGCGACCCGAGGAAGTCGCTTGTCTGAGCAGAGCCTGGCAGCAGCCTGCAGAACCACCTGAGAGCTGGGGCCCATGCTGGGGAGGGAATTTTATCCTCATCTGAAGGCTGCTCAGGCTGTTGCTTCGATGCTATCACTGCACAGAAGCCTTCTCTCTGCTCAACACCAGCCCAGCCTGCTGCTAAAGACACTGGAGCGTGGGCAGGGCAGGCTGCAGGGTGGCACTGCTGCTGGGGTGGAGGCAGATCAGGTGGGGCTGGCTACAGCTCTGCCTCTGTCCACTGGAATCATAGCATCAGAGAATGGCTTGGGTTGGAAGAGGCCTTTCAAGGACATTCAATTCATCCTCCTGCAGCCAGCAGGGACATGCAACTAGAGCTCAGAGCCCCATCAGCCTCACCTGGAATGGTTCCAGGGATGGGGCAGCTACCATCTCTCTGGGCAACCTGGGCCAGTGTTTAGCCACCCTGAGAGGAAAAGATTTCTCCCTTCTCTCCAGTCTGAGTCTCCCTCTTTCAATTCAAACCATCACCCCATGTGCTACCACAACAGGCCCTGCTCAAAAGCCTGTCCACAGCTTTCTTCTTTGCCCCTTTAAGCACCGCAAGGCCACCAGAAGGTCTCCCTGGAGCCTTCCCCAACTCTCTCAGCCTGACCTCACAGCAGAGCCCTTCCAGCCCTGCCAGTATTGCTGTGGGCTCCTCTAGCCCTGCTCCACCAGGCCCCTGTCTGTGCTGAGGAGTGCAGAGCTGCTCCAGCACTGCAGGAGGATGTCAGCAGAGCAGAGGGGCAGAGCACTGCCCTGTGCCAAGGGGCACTGGATAACTGTCAGATGCAGCTCTGCTGGTGCAATGCTCTCCCTGGCTGTGATGTAGCTCAGGGATGCCTTGTGCCAGCTTGCTCACCTCCCTCGATGGCCTGGGGAAGCTGTGGGAAGCTGTATGGTGGAAACATCTCTGCTTATGGGCAGCTTTTGCTGGTGAAGGGAAAAAAAGGATGCTGAGAGCAGGGACCTGCCTGGAGTCTCAAGTGAGGTGAGAGGCAGAGCAGAGCAGAGAGCCCAGTGTCAGCCCTGACTCCTGCTCCTCTACACTGTCCAAAGCCCAGGCTGATGAATGGAGGCTTGGTCCCCATCCCCATCACTGGGTTATCTCCATGCTTAGAGACATCTCTGACACACAAGGCATGGACTGAGCTGCCTCAAGCATTCTGGTGCCCTGAGACAGACCCCAGCCCTGCTACCTTCTGTCAGCAAAGGAGAAAACATCCCCCCCTCCCCTCCCCACACACAGTGTGGACGTGTGCCAGTGCTCATGCAAGTCACAGGGCACTGGTCCAGAGCAAAATGGTTGCTTCTGAAGTGGGCTGACACTCAGAGCAGCTGAGACCTCCTTATTTATCCTGTTACATGGCTTTGGATCTGGTTGCACGCTGCAGGGATAAGAGACTCCTGTAACAACCTCCCCTGTCTCCTGAAGTCTGAGACAAACCATTGTAATCTCAAAGAGCTTTTCTCAAAGCATGCCCAGAGGTTATCTCCCACGTCTGGCAAGCCTCTGAGATAGGGAAATCAAAGCCAGAGCTCTCCTCCCTTTCTAATCCAGTGACAGTATCAAATGCTGGCAAAGCCACAAGGATTTTTTTCCGGTTCACTTGGGTCAAATGAAGCAGGAGTTTAGAGCAGGCTTCTGCCCTCAGCACACAAAAAGTCTCAGCAACGTTGTGATAGCCACAGGAGCCCACAGACACCACTCACAGAGTCCCACTCAACCCCAGTAGAGTGGGAGAGAGAGTTAAGAGATGGGGAGAGAAAGGAGGTGCATGGAAGTGAAGAACAAGCAGATGAGAAAGAATTCATCCCAGGAGAGCTCTGTCCTCACCAAAACTAGCACCAAAAGGCAGGTCTCAGGTCCCCCCTGCCCAAAGCTGGCTTTCAAGAACAAATGCCCAAAGGGAATGGGTGCAGAACACAGACCACAGCACAGCTGACAGGCTGCAAGGGGTTGGAAGAGACCTTCATAGATCATAGAGTGCCAGGGGCTGGAAGGGATCTCCAAAGCTCATCTGGTCCAATCCCCCTGCCAGAGCAGCATAATCCAGAGCAGGTCACACAGGAACACATCCAGGCAGAGAAGGAGACTCCACAACCCCCCTGGGCAGCCTGCTCCAGTGCTCTGTCACTCTCACAGGGAAAAAAATTCTTCCTCATGTTCCCATGGAACCTCCTAGGCCTCAACTTCCACCCATTGCCCCTTGTGCTGTCAGTGGCATCACCCAGCAGAGCCTGGCTCCATCCCCCTGGCACTCACCCTGCACACACTGATGAACATGAGTGAGGTCAGCCCTTGGCCTCCTCCTCTCCAAGCAGCACAGCCCCAGCTCCCTCAGCAAGATGCTCAGCTGCCTTCATCATCTTCCTGTCTCTGCACTGCACTCTCTCAAGCAGCTCCTGTCCTTCTTGAACTGGGAGGCCCAGAACTGGACACAATACTCCAGATGTGGCCTCACCAGGGCAGAGTAGAGGGGCAGGAGAACCTCCTTTGACCCACTTTGCACAGCCCTTCTAATCCACCCCAGACTGGCATTGGCCTTGCTGGCCACCAGAGCACACTGCTGGCTCATGGCCATCCTGCCAGGACTCCTAAGTCCTTCTCCCCTTCACTGCTCTCCAGCAGCTCAGCCCTCAACCTATCCTGATCCTTGGGGTTGTTCTTTCCCAGGTGCTCAACTCTACACTTATCCCTGTCACACTTCATTAAATTTCTCCCTGCCCAACCCTCCAGATCATCAAGTCATAGGATCACAGAATCAAGCAGGTTGGAAGAGACCTCCAGGCTCATCCAGTCCAACCTAGCACCCAGCCCTGGCCAATCAACCAGACCATGGCNTCTGCCCTGAGCCTCCTCTGCTGCAGGCTGCACACCCCCAGCTCCCTCAGCCTCTCCTCACAGGGCTGTGCTCCAGGCCCCTCCCCAGCCTTGCTGCCCTTCTCTCAACACCTTCCAGCACCTCAACATCTCTCTTCAATTCAGGAGCCCAGAACTGGACACAGCACTCCAGGGGTGGCCTGAGCAGTGCTGAGCACAGGGGCAGAAGAACCTCCCTTGTCCTGCTGCCCACACTGCTCCTGAGCCAGCCCAGGATGCCTTTGGCTCTCTTGATCACCTTACAAGCTCCTGCATTGCAAGGTGGATTGCAAGGTGCACCTCCAGAGCAGGAGCACACAATCCAGCACAGATCACAGAGGAACACATCCAGACACATCCAGTCAGACTGGTCCCAGGACTGATCCCTGAGGGACTTTGCTTGTCACTGGCCTGCACTTTGCCATGGAGCCATTGGCAGCCACTCTTTGGGTGGGGCCATCAAGCCACTTCTTTATCCATCTTTAGCCAGTTTAAACTGATTAAAATCAAAACTCACATTACAATTTCATCCCACGTTTGCTGGGTCCTTCTGGCTGAAGTTGCACTTCAAAGCCACCAATTCCTCATGCTTTGGGCCATGAGGCAAATCCTAGAATCATAGAATCAAGCAGGTTGGAAGAGACCTCCAAGCTCATCCAGACCAACCTTGCACCCAGCCCTGTCCACTCAACCAGCCCATGGCACTAAGTGCCTGACTTCCAAAAAGGAATCTGACCTGGCTGATTTTTCTAGAGCCCAAAAGCAGAAGGCAGGAGCCAGCAGATGCAGATGGCAGAGGACCCAACCTCTCCTGGCTCTAGCAAATCCTCCCTGCCCTTGGGGGTGCCCCTGCTGATTGCCAGCCACAACTAAAGGGCTGATGGAGCAAATTAGGGAGCAGGAATATAAAGGTCAAATTCCTTCCCAGGTGCCCAAACCTGGCAGGAAACCTCTTCCCTGCTCCCAGTGCTGCTCCTCTTCCTCCTTTCACCTCCAATTTCCTCTCGGAGTGTCTGAAGAGAAGCAGCTGGCAGCAGATGGAGCCCCGGCAGCGCTCGGGGAGCGCTCCTGCAGCTCTTGCTTTTAATTAGGTGGTTTTGGAGCCGTCCCCCTCCTTTCCCAGCGAGGGGAGCTCATTACTGTGGCTGCAGGAGAAGGCCCCAGAGGCAGAAGCTCTCCGAGTGTCTCTGGAGTCTCCTAATTAACTCGGTGCAGATAACGAGGTAGCAGTCACCGATTAGCACCGGGTTGCGCAGGCGATGCTCTGCGCTGGGCTTGCCTGTGTGGTCAGGAGGGGTGCAAAGCAGGCACCACCTCCCCCCCACCCCCAGCCTCTAGCAGTGATTTAATTGCAAATAAACAAAAGCCTCCCCAAGGAGAGAGCACAGCCTCGTGTCTGGCAGAATTGATGCCCTTTCAGCATTCGGTTTCTGCAGATTTGCTGCTTGGAAACTTTTGGGGCAATGGCCAAAAGCGTTAGAGAAAAGGGGAGGGGGGGAAAGGGGGAAAGGGGTGGGGGAAAATTCATCCTGGTGTCAAAAGGCAGGATAAAAGGTCTCCTGCTGGCTGCCAGCCTGACCCAGAAAGTGAGGAGTGAGCAGAAATATCTGCACTGTAAATGGGATTCAGCCACACATTTGTCCAGACGTTAGGAGGGAGAGGAGAAGATTGAGCCACCACCACCAGCAGCCCCAGCTGGCACCCCCAGGGGGTTGAATTATTAAGAGCATCCCCCAACAGCAGCTCCCACTCAGCCTCTGGGATAGGAACTGGCCTGGGAACAATCCCCAGACGTGAATAAACTGGGGACAATGGAGAGCTGCTTGTGGGAAACGAGGCTGAGCCTGGTGAATAAATTATTTGCTATAAATAATTCACCCTGACCTAGTTGTAATTCTTCTAGTCCCATTTAACTCTTCTGTTGGCTTCAGAGAGGGTGCTCACGGCCTTCCTCTCTCCCATGGCTGACAAGGAGCCAGGGCTGGCCCCAAAATGTGGCCTCTTGGCTGTGGACACAACTGGAGCCACTACACTGAGTGGTCATCCTCCCTTCGGTAGGTGCAAGCTCGCTCCTGGTCTATCAAAAGCACTTTGTGGTGTTAGCTGTGTGCAGGAGAGGTAGTATGGATGGGTAGCTAGACATGGGCCACCCAAACTCTTGTTCAGCCTTCAGGGACCTGATCTTGATCTTAATATCCACGTGGCAAGGTGAGGTGCAGCCCTGCAGTGGATGAGGAGCAGCTCTGAGGTCAGCCTCCCATGACGCAGCCAGGAGCCTTGGCCGAATGCGGAGGCGTTAAGGGAGAGTCGGAGCCCTCTTAATCCCTGAGCAAACTTCCCTTGGAATAGGGGGTGCAGCCTGGTGCTGGCAGCACCAACAGAAACACAAACCAGAGGCCAGAGTCCCCTGCAGCTGCCAGCAGCACCCTGCAGACTCAGTGCAGGGCTTTATGTGGAGCTAGCCTTGGACAGAAGTGGAGATGTGCTGGTGGTGCTGTTGGCTTCTCTTTCCAGAGAGGGAGGTAAAGAGATGAGTCTCAAGGGCAGTGGGGAAAGGTTTGGGCTATTGCCTCTCCTAGCACCACAGTGTTCCTAGGTGGCACATAACCAGGCTCTCAATAGAACCTTCTTCCATGGGCCTGTGGCATCATATTGGCTTACCATAAAGATAGGTCATAAAGGTCTCTGCCTTGAACATCATCAAGTCCATCCATGAACCCAGCCCTGCACCACTAAACCACATCCCTCAGCACTACATCTACACAGCTTTCGAACCCCTCCAGGGATGGGGACTTCACCTCTCTGGGGAGCCTGTTCCAGTGTTTGAGTAACCTTTCAGGGGAGAAGTTTCTTGCAGTACCCAAGCTAAACCTCCCCTGCTGCAACTTGAGGCCATTTCCCCTTGTCCTATTACTTGTTCCTTTGGAGAAGAAACCAATCTCCACCTCACTTCAGCCTCCTCTCAGGGAGCTGTAGAGAGCAATGAGGTCTCCATTCAGCCTCCTTTCCTCCAGACTAAACACCCTCAGCTGCTCCTCCCCAGCCCTGTTCTCCAGACCCTTCCCCAGCTTTGTTGCTCTTCCCTGGACACTCTCCAGCACCTCCACGTCCTTCTTGCAGTGAAGGCCCCAAAACTGAACCCAGTACTCAAGATGTGGCCTCACCAGTGCCCAGCATGGGGAGGACAAACATCTCACTGGCAGTGCAGTGCCAGGGGGATTCAGCGGTGCCCTCTTTCACGCAGCACACAAAGCTCTGGGAGGCAAAGGATGGGCTGACTCCAGGTGACTTCAAAACTGGCTGCCACTCTGCCCTGAAGAGCACATACAAGCCTGGGACACTCCACCACAGACAACCCTGGGACACTCCACCACAGACAAGCTGAGTCTGAGCAGTCTCTGAGTCTCAACACATGAGTAAACAGGGTGATGAAACACACACACCCCCCCCCCCCAGCTGCAAAGGGATCAGCCATCCAAGCTGGAGACACCAAAGTCAGCATGGTTTTCTTCCCTCTTTTCACTTGACTAGGGAGAAGATACTTCCACATTCATTTCCTTCATCCTTTTCTCCCACCCCCGCTGGAGGACAGAGCTCTCCCAGTGCCCGAGCAGAGCGGGAGGAGGACCCCACGCATGCACCTCCCGGCAAGCAGCAAGCCACGAGCACAGAACTGCAGGGGCTGGTCGTGCTGACCAAGGAGAAGAGTTGAGAATGAGGAACCAGAAAAGAGCAGGAAGGAAGAGACAGCAGCCAGGGAGGCTGCAAAGAGGGGAGAAAGCCAACCGAAATGACAGTGTGCACAGACAGGGAGAAGGCAACACAAAGACAAAAGAGGGGGGAACACACAAAAACCTTTGCAGAGAGGACAGGGAAAGTAGATATGGAAAGAAAAAGGGTGGAGGTGGGGCAAAAGAGCCAGACAGAAGAGTAAGGCTTCTGGAAAATCGTTGGGGTCAGAGGGAGGGAGGGAAGGAGGGAAATCAAGGCAGAGACACAGCCCTGGTTGCTGTCAGCGCCGGCTGAGCGGCAGCTGCAGGTCAAGGGGTGGTTGTCCCTCCACATGCTGGCTCTGCCTGCAGCTGTGTGTGGCTGGGTGGGCTACACTGCCCTCCACAAGTGTCCCATCAGCTGTGGGAGGACAGCAAGTGGCACTGGGGTGGGGGGCACTAAAGAGTGTAGGGCAGAGGGATGCCATGTCCCATGTACAGCAATCACCTGAGGGAAGACAGAATCAGAGGACTGTTTGGGCTGGAAAAGCCCTCTGAGATCATCCACTCCAACCAGCAACTCAGCACCACCATGGCCACTAAACCATAGAATCAGTCAGGTTGGAAGAGACCTCCAAGCTCATCCAGTCCAACCTAGCACCCAGCCCTGGCCAATCAACCAGACCATGGCACTAAGTGCCCCAACCAGGCTCTTGTTGAAGTGCCATGGCCACAGGTTTCTTGACCACCTCCAGGGATGGAGTCACCACCACCTTCCTGTTCCAGTGCCTGGAAAGAAGTTGTTCCTAATATCAAAAGATGTTCAGCCCCAGTCTATCTCCATGGAGGAGCTGTTCTGAGAGGGAGAAGCAAGGCAAAACTGGTACTGCCTCCCTGTAGGGTTTAGTTTTATCAGGAAGTCCACCCAAGCTGCAGCCTTTCCCTAGAGGAAAAACTCAGATCTGGTCTGCAGCCTACATTTCTGCACTTTGGGGCTCTGCTGGCCTGCAGAATGAGGCTGATCACCTCCAAGCTCAGAGAAAGCTGATGTTCAATCTCCTTTGGAGCTGCTGGACTTGAACCCATCTCTCCCTAGAGAATCAGAGAATCAACCAGGTTGGAAGAGACCTCCAAACTCATCCAGCCCAACCTAGCACCCAGCCCTGGCCAATCAACCAGACCATGGCACTAAGTGCCCCAGCCAGGCTTGGCTTCAACACCTCCAGGCACAGCCACTCCACCACCTCCCTGGGCAGCCCATTCCAATGCCAATCACTCTCTCTGGCAAGCTCACACACAGGCACCTTTGGGAGGTTTGTAGCAGATCAATAAAAATGGAAGACATCTTTAGAGAAGTCAAGAGCCTGTGACTGAAACCCATCCCCAGGCACCTGAGGTCTGTGAGTTTGCTCTGGGGAGACAAATTAAAGGAGATGCCTGCAAAGTGTCAGGGAAAAGGCAGACTCAGGAAGTTACATCTGCAGTGGTCCTGCCCAGGCAGAGTCTCCTGCAGCAGCTGGGCACAGCCAGATAGGAGCACAGAGGTGCCACACCATGAGAGTCAGCCAAAAGGTTTAACACAGGATCTTTGATTTTAACTCCTCTGATTTCCTTCCTTTTTTTCTTTCCTAACTGAACAAGACTGGGAGCTGGGGGAAAGGAGAACTTCATCCCTCTGGTGCACACCTCTGTGTGACCACAGAGCAGATCACAGAATCATAGAGCCAGTCTGGGTTGGAAGGGACCACAAGGAGCAGCCAGCTCCAACCCCCCTGCCATGCCCAGGGACACCCTACCCTAGAGCAGGCTGCACACAGCCTCAGCCAGCCTGGCCTCAAACACCTCCAGCCATGGGGCCTCAACCACCTCCCTGGGCAACCCATTCCAGCCTCTCACCACTCTCCTGCTCAACAACTTCCTCCTCACCTCCAGCCTCACTCTCCCCACCTCCAGCTTTGCTCCATTCCCCCCAGTCCTGGCACTCCCTGACACCCTAAAAAGTCCTTCCCCAGCTTTTCTGTAGCCCCCTTCAGATCCTGGCAGGCCACAAGAAGGTCACCTGGGAGCCTCCTCTTCTGCAGCCTGCACAGCCCCAACTCTTTCAGTCTGTGCTCACAGCAGAGCTGCTGCAGCCCTCTGAGCATCCTCCTGGCCCTCCAAAAACTGTGGGGTTCGGTGCTAAGAAGCTTCCAAGCAATGATCCCTGCAAATACCACGCTGGGAGAGCAGCATGGCTCTAACTGGTAGGGTCTGGTTCTGCTCTGTGCTTTCACAGCTCTGTGCTTACCTGAGCTTCCCTCCAGGCAGAGGCTGGCAGGCAGCAGCCAGCAGCTGCAAAGCATTTCCATTATTATCAAATCATTTGGTGGTTCAATTAAAAGAAAGACCAAAAAGTGCTTCTCAGAACAACCAATAAATGTGAGTGATTTCTTCAGCTCACTGCCTTAAAACGTTTGCTGTTAGAGTAATTTCTTCCACGAGGGTGTTTAAGGAGCCCTTCTGGTGTTGCCTCTGTTTAATAGCTTGCTAACTCCTACACTACTGCCTACTCTAATCACTCCAATCTAATTAAAAGGGGGGCGGGGGGGGGGGGGGGGGGGGGAAACCAAGTTACTACTGAAGGGCTACTGAGAGCAGGCAGGCAAAGAGCTGTAGGAAGATAAATGGGGATCAAACCGGAGGGGTAATTTGCTCATTAGCACTCTCCCTCCCTAAATTAGCCTAAATGGAAGCAGAATGAGAGAGGAGAGAGAGCAACACTGATAAGAGAGAGCAGAGACATACTCAGAAAGACAAAGTGATGTGCCATAGCTTCAGAGGAAGAAAGGAAAGGGGAGGTGGGGGGGGGGGGGGAAAGAAAGGTCTCAAAGTAAATAGAAAAGCAGAAGAATCCAAACTCCACTCTGCTTGGAAAGCAGAAGAAGCACCAGAGAAAATCCAGGAGAACAACACCAATGCCACAGATAACCCAGCCCCTGCTTCAGCCACGGCACAAAGAAGCTGGTGGGTTGGCAGGGGGGTCTAGGGGAGGTTGTTCTACCTTATAGGCAACACGAGCAGGGCATTTCTTTCCAAGGCCTAGAGGTGGGGACATGTGTCTCAGCATCTCATACATGTCTGTGTAACTGATGCGCCCGCTTGGAGTCAAAGGCAGGGAGAGGCAAAGGAGGAGGGCACAGAAATCAAACCGGAGCCGGTCAGGGTAGGGGAGATCGGGATAGGGATAAGGAGGTGTAGGAGGCGGCAGGGGGGGGGGCGGAGAGGCAACACAATGGAGCAAATGAAAAGGAGGAGAGAGAAGGGGAGGGGGGAAAGCAGACAAGAAAACAGAGATCCGGTTAATCATTTCTCAGGAACCCAGAAGCGGGAGGTGGGGACAGAGGGAGCTTTCTCCACGTCCCTTGCTGCGGTTCAAGCCCGAGGTGGTCTCCTGGCTGCAGAGCTGCGCCGTGGCTCCCTCTGGGGAATGATTGATGTCTCCGGGGGGGGGGGACACAGGGTGTGAGGAGGGGTTGGCTGGCTCTGTGCAGGGGTGAAGGGATGCTTCCCCTTCTGTCCCCCCAGACCAGTCAATCCAGGGGCTGTATTCACCATGCCAGGGAGAGCTGGTAGGCAGAGTTATGGGACAGGGAGAGCCTGGGCTCGGAGAAAACACAAAGCTTTCCTGCACTGACTCTAGAGTTGGGGTTGCAGGTTGGCTTGTGGGCTGCCAGAGAAGCAAAAAAGCCAGTCCTGGTGTGTTTGCTCAGGGGACAGCCTGGCACTGCTCTGACTCCAAGCCCAGGGTGCCTCAGCCCAGCCTGAACATCTCTAGCCTCAGTCAAACCAGACCCCGGCACTGGATTCGCAGGGAGGTGGTGGAAATGGGACCTGTGTCTCCTTCACATTTGATAGGACCTTTCTTTCATCAAGCCAACCTCAACTGGTTGCCTCCACCAGCACTGGCAGCTGACTGCCCTGTGTGTTGGAGTGAACTGGGAACTGCAGACCTTTGGGACAAGGCCCTCAGACCAGCTCACTGCTGATGGCATCTCCCTTCTACGCATGCTGGTGGGAAATAGAGCCCTGCCCTGAAGAGCAAGGGCTGCAGAAACAGAGAGGAGTCATCCTGCTTTGCCTTCTCCTGACTGCTGGAAGTGACTGTGCCAATCAGCAGCAAGCTGCCTGCTTCTTACACGGTGCAGATCTGGGCTGCCTCTCATCAGGGGGTTATTAATTAACATCCCACCCCTGGCAAAGCAGGACAATATTGTCACCTCCACTATCCTGAGAGGGAAAGCAAGACCTCACCCCTTTCTCTACAGCCACAAAAGAAGGCACTCACACAGCAGCCCCCTGCCCTAAGGTGGGGCTCAGCTCCTCTGTCGGGCACTGCTGCAGGAGGGGGTGGAAGGAACCTACCAAGCCAGCCCATCTATTCCTGTCCTTGCTAACTAACACAGCCCAATGCCTCCCAGGCCTTACAGCCCAGAGCTAATTTAAGGGCTGCTGAGAGACACAATCTAATTGCAGCCAACAGCTCTCCCTTGGCTTCTCTCTTCTGCTCCAGCCCCATGGCTGGAAGTTCAGGGTCTCGGGACCTCCCTGCAGAGCCTGCTAACTCTGAGTCAGCTGTGGGAAGCTCCTGGGCTGGAGTGAAGGAGAAAAGCAAAGTCCAAGTTGGTTGCTTCCACCTCTCTCTTCATCTTCTGCTCTCCATATGCTGACTGCAAGGAAATCCCTGCCCGGCACTGGGACCCCACTGAAGGGTAGTGTCAGCCTGTGCTGATTCCTTAGCTAGACCTGTCCTGAGCTCCCTGCTTCAGCTCCCAAGCACAGCATCCTGTGCCACGAGGCAGGAGGTTTCACTGGCTGCCCACCACAGCTTATGGTCTCAGGGAGAGGAAATCTCCCTGCCAAGGCAATCTCTTGCTGTTGCACTGTCAAAAGGCTCAACTCTTCATCTGCCCTCAGCTTTGGAAACCATCCCTCTCCACTGCCCACCCAACCAGCACCCAGATCTATGTCATTCCAGCTCAGGAAAGGGAAGGGCTGAAATGTTGGTCATCCAGCTGGGGAAGCAATGCCACGAAGCCCAACCACAAGGGACTTGCTGCTCCCTAGCAGGCCAGGGATGCCACTTCTCTCTGGGATGTATCGAGAGAGAGAGCGCTCAGATGCTGTGCTGCTTTTCCCCAACCAACACTTTCCACTTAGACCTGGCAGGATGGAAGCTGGAAAGTTCACTGTCTCATAAAGCTGCCTGTTTCCAGCCAGCTGGGGTGTGGGAGTAGAGGGAGGAAGAGATGCATGGAGGGAAAGGAGGCAGTCAGTCAATCATTCCTCGGTTCAGGCAAGGGGTTAGTTAGGTTACGCTTTCTCCTCTGCACTGTTTGCATTTGCACTCGGAGGCAGGGGTGGAAAGGAACAAAAACCAGGACTGAAAAATGCTGGAGGGAGTCTCTGAAGTTCCAAACCTTGTATGCCACCCTATGAGGGCACTTCTTTCCTAAGCCCAGGGGTGGAGCAATTACACGTAACAAATTGTACATATCCTTATAATGAATCCGGCAACTGGAAAGAAAACATCAGAGGTTATGACAGCAGAAACCCACAGGACTCAGCTTGTCCCCCAGGCAAACAGGAAGAGTTGGAAGGGCAAAACAGGCTGAAAAGCAAGGTTAGTCTGGCAGCAACTGGGTCTGCAATGAAGGAGGCACTTCAACAGAGACAGAGAGAGGGGAAGGCTTCCAAACGCTCAGCAAAATCCACAGAGGTTCACAGAAGGGTTTGGGTTGGAAGGGACCTTGAAGATCATCCAGGTCCAAGCCTCTGCTGCCATGAGTCTGGACAGAGTCCACTAGCCCAGGCTGCTCAGAGTCCACTAGCTCCAGCCTAGCCTTGAATAATTCCAGGGAAGAGATATCCACAGCCTCCCTGGGCAACTTGTAGTGTCTCACCACCCTCATTGTGAAGAACTTCTTGCTCATCTCCAGTCTAAATGGTCCCTTCTCAAGCCTCAATCCATCCCCTCTCATCCTATCACTCCCAGCCTTTGTCATAAGTCCCTCCCCAGCTTTCTTGTAGCCCCCTTCAGGTACTGGAAGGCTGCTCTGAGGTCTCTCCAGAGACTTCTTCCTTGGATTCTCTTCTGTGACCCCACTCCAGTACCATGTTAAAGTCTTTCCTGTCATTGCAGGTCCTTGCCCTCACCACTAATGTTTTACTTACAATCATGGAATCATAGAATCAGTCAGGGTTGGGAGGGACCACAAGGATCAGCCAGTTCCAGCCCCCTGCCATGGGCAGGGACACCTCACACTAGATCAGGCTGGCCACAGCCTCATCCAACACCTCCAGGGATGAGGCTTCCACCACCTCCCTGGGCAACCCCTTTCAGGGTCTCACCACCCTCATGGTGAAGAACTTCTTCCTAGCATCACTACCTGAAAGCCTAAAAAGTCCCTCCCCAGCTTCCTTGTAGCCCCTTCAGATACTGCAAGGCCACCATAAGGTCACCTGGGAGCCTTCTCCCCTCCAGACTGAACAGCCCCAACTGCCTCAGTCTCTCCTCACAGCAGAGCAGCTCCAGCCCTCTGCTCATGCTTGTGGCCCTTCTCTGGACACTTTCCAGCACCTCCATAGCCCTTTTGTACCAGGGGCTCCAGAACTGGACTTCTCTCTGCCTGAGCACCTGAGCCCTGATGGTTCACTAATGGTTCACCAATCATAGAATCAACCAGGTTGGAAGAGACCTCCAGGCTCAGCCAGTCTAACCTAGCACCCAGCCCTGGCCAATCAACCAGACCATGGCACTAAGTGCCCCAGCCAGGATTGGCTTCAACACCTCCAGGGATGGTGACTCCAGCACCTCCCAGGGCAGCCTGTGCCAATCCCTGACCACTCTTATCATAGGATCATAGAATCAGCCAGGTTGGAAGAGAGCTCCAAGCTCCTCCAGCCCAACCTAGCACCCAGCCCTATCCAATCAACCAGACCATGGCACTAAGTGCCTCAGCCAGGCTTGGCTTCAACACCTCCAGGCACAGCCACTCCACCACCTCCCTGGGCAGCCCATTCCAATGCCAATCACTCTCTCTGCCAAAAATTTCCTCCTAACAGCCAGCCTATACTTCCCCCGGCACAGCTTGAGGCTGTGTCCCCTTCTTCTGTTGCTGGTTGCCTGGGAGAAGAGCCCAACCCCACCTGGCTACAACCTCCCTTCAGGGAGCTGTAGACAGCAATGAGCTCTGCCCTGAGCCTCCTCTTCTGCAGGCTAAACAACCTCTCTGCCTGAACACCTGAGCCCTAATGGTTCACCAATGTTCCACTTCCCCCTGCTTGAGCACCTGAGCCCTAACGCTTCACTGACTAATGGCTCACTGATGTTTGGCTTCCCTCTGCCTGAGCATCTGCCTGCAGACAGCCCCTACCCAGGTGCTGCAGCAGCCCATCAGCACCAGCCCCTGCAGCAACACAAACAGCCAATTTCATGGGTTATTGCTGGGATCCACATTAGCTGCTTCAGAAGAGCTTGGGGACCTTTACCTTCCACCTACATAACCCCAGCAGGGCTATACTCTACTTCATGGGCAAGAAGCAATTTGCTGCCAGTCCAGAACTGCCACCTCCAGAGCTGCCTTGGCCCATTGGCACTGAGGAAAATCCCAACCTTCATTACCAGCAGCTGAAATCAGAGCCTCCAGGTAGCTTCATGGTCAGTTCTCATTAACTCCCAACACTAGTTTCAGCTAATTTAACAGCAGGATTGGATTGGTTCACCTTTTTGTGAGGAACCAAATGTAAAAAGGAGCTGAACTGAACTTCAAAATGACCTCTAAAGGCTGAAAATATACATATATATATATATAAAATGGGGTGGTTTGGCTTCACTGTGTTTATTTTGGTGTCTTATATATAAAGCAAGCTGGAATATTTTGGACTACCTCCTTCAATCTGGCTGCTTTTCTTTGGATGTGAACTAAAGAAGTAGATTTGAGGTCAATTCAAACCTTTCCCAATGGAGCCTTAAAGCCATTAATTCAGAAAGAGACCAAATGGAACTGTGCAAGTTTTGGCTGCAGACCTAATGGTGGTGATAAAAACCACATTGGATAAACTAAGTCAAGAAGTTTACTGCCTTTCAGAGTGGGGTTTTCCTTTTTGGTGGTGGTTGTTGTTCTTAAAGCAGTGTGTAGAAAAATACAGCTGAGCAAGTTCCCTGAGCTGAGAGCCCATGGAAAGCAGCAGATGTATCACAGCCTCACAGTATCACCAAAGGTGGAAGAGACCTCACAGATCATCAAGTCCAAGATGTTACCACAGAGCTCAAGGCTAGACCATGGCACCAAGTGCCACGTCCAATCCTGCCTTGAACAGCTCCAGGGACGGCGACTCCACCACCTCCCTGGGCAGCCCATTCCAGTGTCCAATGACTCTCTCACTGAGGAACTTTCTCCTCACCTCAAGCCTACATTTCCCCTGGCACAGCTTGAGGCTGTGTCCTCTTGTTCTGGTGCTGGCTGCCTGAGAGAAGAGAGCAACCTCCTCCTGGCTACAACCACCCCTCAGGTAGTTGTAGACAGCAATAAGGTCTGCCCTGAGCCTCCTCTTCTCCAGGCTAAACAATCCCAGCTCCCTCAGCCTCTCCTCGTAGGGCTGTGCTCGAGGCCTCTCCCCAGCCTCGTTGCCCTTCTCTGGACACGTTCAAGCATCTCAATGTCCCTCTTAAACTGGGGGGCCCAGAACTGGACACAGTACTCAAGGTGTGGTCTAACCAGTGCAGAGTACAGGGGCAGAATGACCTCCCTGCTCCTGCTGGCCACACCATTCCTGATGCAGGCCAGGATGCCATTGGCTCTCTTGGCCACCTGGGCACACTGCTGGCTCATGTTCAGGCGGGTATCAATCAGCACCCCCAGATCCCTCTCTGTCTGGCTGCTCTCAGCCACTCCGACCCCAGCCTGTATCTCTGCATGGGGTTGTTGTGGCCAAAGTGCAGCCCCTGGCACTTGGAGCCATTGAATGCCATCCCCTTGGACTCTGCCCATCTGTCCAGGCAGTCAAGGTCCCGCTGCAGAGCCCTTCTGCCCTCCAACATCTGCCCCCAGCTTGGTGTCATCTGCAAACTTGCTGATGACTGACTCCATGCCCTCATCCAGATCATCTATGAAGATGTTAAAGAGGATGGGGCCCAGCACTAATCCCTGAGGGATCAGTGTAGTGCACTGGAAGGTCATGGAAGCAAACCATGATGTCTTATGACAAAGAGGGATCCTTTCCCAGGTTGTTTGAATCCCTGTGGGGGTTATTTGCATCATAGAATCACAAAATGATGTGGGTGGAATCATGGAATCATAGAAGCGACCAGGTTGGAAGAGAGCTCTAAGCTCAGCCAGTCCAACCTAGCACCCAGCCCTGTCCAATCAACCAGACCATGGCACTAAGTGCCCCAGCCAGGCTTGGCTTCAACACCCCCAGGCATGGCAACTCCACCACCTCTCTGGGCAGCCCATTCCAGTGGCAAGGAGACCTTGGACAGTCCAACCCTACTCTCCCTCAGCTTCAGACCATTCCTCCTTGTCTCTAGACACCCTCATAAAAAGTCCTTCTGCAGCCTTCCTGCAGGATCCCTTCAGATATTGGAAGTTCCACTCCTTTGCTGGTTAATCCCCAGCCATGGCCCAAACCCCTGTGTGTGCCTCATTCCCCTCACTCTCTCTTAGTCTGTGAGCCTCAGGCTTCTACCACCCTCCAAACCCAACACTTTCCTCATACTTACCCCCCCTGGCTGTCACCCACATTTAAAACAGCAGCTCCTAACTACTGTTTTTTTACTTCCTTTCCAGTGTTTTTCCCCAGAAAATGTTACAGAAATTTGGATTTGTGAACAGAAGCACAGGAGGTGTTGGGAATAGGTCAGTAGGGACACACACACCAAGGCCCTGGCTCAAACATTACCTATTTAACAGCAATATCACAGCTCTGATGCTTTTTACCCATCCAGCATCTTTCAGCGAGGGCCTCAAGCTGTGGCAAATTGACAGAGACTCTAATTCCCATTCCCTTGGGATAACCAAAGCAGAAACCTTGAGGGAGGCAAGCAGTTAGTGGCAGGTGGGAGCAGGAACCAGTTCAAGCACAAGACAAAATCCCCTGGAGATGTCTTGTAATGTGTGGGCATAGGTTCACAGAACCACAGGATCAGCCAGGGTTGGAAGGGACCACAAGGAGCAACCAGTTCCAACCCCCTGCCATGCCCAGGGACACCTCACACTAGATCAGGCTGGCCACAGCCTCATCCAGCCTGGCCTTAAACACCTCCAGGGATGAGGCTTCCACCACCTCCCTGGGCAACCCATTCCAGCCTCTCACCACCCTCATGGTGAAAAACTTCCTGCTAACATCCAGTACATCCTACCTGGGAATGGGAAATGACCCCCACAGGGTAATTCAGACTGGATGTTAGGAAGCTCTGCTTGGAGCTGAAATCATAAAATCAAAGAATGGACCTCAGAGATCATCAACTCCAACCTCCCTGCCATGGACTTGGGACACCTTTTGACTTGACTGAGTTACTCAAATCCTTGTTCAACCTGGCCTTGAAGACCTCCAGGGAGGGAAGCAACCAAAAAGGAGATGGAAAACAAAAACTGGATCAGTATTTTCACTCACTGAGTTTGACTCACTAGTGGAACAAACAACTGAGTCAAAAAGGGGTCCTCCAAAGCTCTCTGTCTTCAGATCACAATGGGCTGTAGTGCTGGGATCATACCTTAAGGGACAAGCTGAACTCAGCTGGTGAGGGGGTGGTGTGAAACACCAAGCCCAGAGCTTCACAGAAGTTCATCCTGAATGGTCAAAAGGCCTTAAACCCTCACTAGATTCCAGCTTACTTTGAAGTGATGGCAATGTCAGTGCCTCTTCTGGAAGCAGGAGTGGTTCCAGTGGAACTATTCACCCAGGGAAAGTCCACCACAGACACCTGTTTTAGGATCAAGCCTCCAGCATCATGTCTCAGCTGCTCTTTGATTCATACTTCTGCCCCAGCTCACTGTGCCAACATCAATAGCTTCACACCAGAGCCAAAAGCAGGGGGGGAAGGTTAGAGAAAACCAGCATCAAGAGCTTAATATCTGACATGTTGTGTAGGAGCAGCTCCAGAAGTGAGAAGGTTTGGCCCCTGAGGGACTCACAAAGGGCAACCTCTGTGCTGAGAGTTAACAGAGCAAGCCAAGCTCTCTGTCAGCTCAGTGCTTGTGCCTGTCCTGGGTGGAACATTCAACACATTCCAAGTAGCACTGCTGCTTTTTACCCATCCAGCATCTTTCAGTGAGGGTCTCAAGCTGTGGCAAGTTGACAGAGACTCCAATTCCCATTCCCTTGGGATAACCAAAGAAGAGACCTTGAGGGAGGCAAGCAGTTAGTGACAGGTGGGAGCAGGAACCAGTTCACCTGAATCCAAGCATAAGACAAAACTGCCTGGAGGTGTAATGTGTACAACACCTCAAGAGCACACTGCTACTGCTTCTGCCCCTTGCAGGAGTGTTGCTCCTCCTGTGGATGCTAGCAGAGCCAAGACTATTTCTCAAAGAGAGGGGATCAGCACTCCCAAGGTTTCAACCTCGTTGAGATTTTCCAGTAGTAAGAATCATAGAATGGGTTAGGTTGGAAGGGACCTCAAGGATCAGCCAGTTCCAACCCTCCCAGCACAGGCAGGGACACCTCCACCTAGAACAGGTTGCTCAAGGACTCAGCCAACCTGGCCTTAAGCTCCTCCAGGGAGGTTGTGGAGCACAGAAGCACAGAATGTGATCTTTGATCACATTCTGTGCTTCTGTGCTCCACAACCTCCCTGGGAAACCTGTGCCAGTGTCTCACCACCCTCACTGCAAAGAACCCTTTCCTAACATCCAGTTTCAACCTCCCCTCTGCCAGTTCAAACCCATTCCTCCTTGTCCTGGCATTACAAGACCTTGTCAATAGTCCCTCCCCAGCCCTCCTGTAGCCCACTTCAGATCCTGGAAGACCACTCCAAGGTCTCCTGGAAGCCTTCTCTTCTGCAGGCTGCAGAACCCCAACTCTCTCAGCCTGTCCTCAGAGCAGAGCTGCTGCAGCCCTCTGAGCATCTTTGTGACCTCCTCTGGAGTCACTCTAACAGTTCCTGCTTGTGTTGGAGGCTCCAGAACTGCACACAGGACTCCAGGTGGGGATCTGATGAGAGCAGACTAAAGAGACAGGACTGGATTTGAACAAAGAATTGTGTGTGAGGGAAAGCTATTTACTGCCTGCCAAATCCTCACAAAGGACTTGTCTGTGTCACAGAGCAGGTGGCAGTGAAAATCTGCTTGGAGATGACAAGCTGTGGGTCTGTCTGTGGTGTATGTGCAGGCTCCTGGCGTGGATGGCTTGGAGCTGGCTAAAAATCTCACAGAGCTCAGAGCAATGCAGTCGTTGTGAGAAAGGTTTACATGGCAAAGTTAGCCTTAAATCGATTTAACTGAGGTTTTGGAAGCAGTTTAATTGCATCCTAGCAGGGAGTTGGAGGTGCTGATTAGACAAAGGCTCTCTGCATCTGTCTCTGTTGAAGGGAAAGGAGAAATAAAGAGAGGGAAGGCTGGAGGCAGCTTCATTGCAAACACAGAGGAGATCCATTGCAGAGCAACTCAGGAGGAGGGAAGTGGACACTGAATTAGTAGGGTTTAAGTAAGAGAAAAGTCTCCCAAGAGGCAAGTTCCCCAAGGAAGTTACTGGGACCTGTATCTGAGAGCATCTGGGAATTGATATGGCATAGCCACCAGGACAGGTGTGCAGTGGGCAGTGGAGAAAAGCATTTCATTGGGGTTCCTCTTGCTCCAGAAGTGACCACAAGTCAGAGCTGTTCCCCCCTCCAGAAATGCCTTTAAAATCCACAGCAGTTGCTCTTGAGGCTGCCCAAGGTCCTTCCCTCACTGCCAGGGAGCTCAAGCCCAGGTAGAAATTCTTCCTGACAGTGTCTTTGGATAAGGAAAGTGAAGAGGTAAAGCCATAAAACCAAACACCTCACCCTCTGGCTGTGAGGAAACCATTTCCTGCTTAAACACACTCAGGAACATTTTATCAGAGGCTCTCTGAGACCTGAAATGCTCCCAAATCCAGGCTGATTGCACTTCCTTCTCATTCCACAGGTCTTAGGTTTCAGCTGCAAGCCCAAAAGCTGAAGGATTATTGAGAAGAACAAAAATTCCCTTCTGCAATTTGATGTCATTAGAAGGAGGCTTCCAAGATCAAAGGCCTGGGTTTGATGAGAAATATCTGTTTAAAAATGGCAGGCTTTCAGTAAACCTCCCTCAGGAGGCCCCTTCTAACCCCCTAACATCCTAGGAGTCTACACTGAGAAGCATCAAGTCACTCCCTGAAAACAAAAGGTGGACCTGAGCCTGTAGCACTGAGTCGGATGCAAAGCTGTGGGGTTCAGCATCTCCTCCTAGGGTAGGGAGAGCAGCTTGGACATCACAGAATGCTAGGGGCTGGAAGGGAGATCTGGAGATCATCCAGGCCAGCCCTTCTGCAGATGAAAATGAGACTTCTGCTTTGTATGGCCTCAGGTGTCCACACAGGGTGGTCCTGAAGTGGGATCTGCAGCAGTGAGGTCTAACAAGGCTGAGCCTCTCCGGTTAGCCAAAGCGCTGCCAACAGCGAGCCACCTCCAAACTGGGATGCAGCAACTGAAGGCAATCAAAGCTCCTTTGGGAAATGCTAATCAGTTTTTCTTCTGGGCCAAGGTCACCTGCACTGACCTTACTAATGTTTGGCTGGGGGTGGGTGTGCAGGAGGAGAGGGAGCTTTGCTTCCTATCTCACGTCTGTGTGAAGGAAACGTCCTTGTAATGACATCAGGTTTGTTCATCGCCAGTGCAGAGGGATGCTGGAGCATGTTGGCAGTGTTACCTCAAAGCCTGGGAGCTGTTTTTCCTTCTGGAGCTCCACTCACATCAGCAGCTGTGTCTCTAGGAGTGGGATGTGCAGGTGAGGTGCATGTACCCCTGCCCCACCTGTGCCCACGTACGTACCAGGCAGCTGGGTCGTACTCAGCCCAGACGCGGACAAACTCGTCCAGGTGGTGGGGCCCAAGGATGGAGGAGTCCCTGGTCAGGTATTCAAAGTTGTCCATGATCACTGCCACGAAGAGGTTTAACATCTGCAGAGAGGCAGAAACAATGCACTTAGAGAGGAGAGGGGGAATGGGAGAGAAGGGAGGGGAGGGGAGGGAGGAGGGGGGAGGGGAGAAGAGGAGAGGGGAGAGGAGAGAGGAGGGGGGAGAGAGGAAAGGGGAGGAGAGCAGAGGGGAGGGGAGGAGAGGGAAAGGGAAAGGGAATGGGAAAGGGAAAGGGAAGAAAGGGGAAAGGGGAAAGGGAAAGGGAAGAAAGGGGAAAGGGAAAGGGAAGAAAGGGGAAATGAAAAGGGAAGGGGAAGAAAGGGGAAAGGAAAAAGGAAGGGGAAGGGAAGGGAAGGGAAAAGGGAAGGGAGGGAAGAGAGTAGGGAAGAGGAAAAGAAGAGAGAAAGGGGAAGGGAAAGCAGAAAGGGAAAAAGAAGGAAAGGGGGGAGTAGGGAAGGGGAAAAGAGGAGGCAAAGGAGAAACAGGAAGAGAAGCAGGACCAGGGGAAAAAAGGGCAAGGCAAGGAAGCTGGAAGGGCAGCAGGTATCCTTCCCTTGGCAGGGTTGTGGTTTCTCCAAGAAGCTGCCACACCTGGCAGAACAAATCGCAGCCCCTAGCCCTGGGGAGCCTGCTGCCACCTCCTGCTCCCCTGCACACTGCAGCACACAGCAGGTTTGCTTTCGGCTTGGCCATGTGCCCATGGCTGGTGATGCCACACAGCATAACCCACTCCAGAGCCTCACTGGCTCCCCTGCCCCTTCTTCACCCCACACCACCACGTACCAGCAGCTGCTTCACCAGCTGGTGATGCAAACTCTTCCAGCAAAGTCACATCCCTGCACATCAGGACGAGAAGAGCCAGAAAAACCCTACCCCATTCTTCAGCCTGAATGTCCTCCTTTAGACTCCTAAGCATTCCAACCTTCAAAGGTCCCCAGAAAGATGAGCAGCAGGCCACACAAAAAGCTCCTGTCCCTAATGGGCACAGCCTCACAGAGAGCCCAGCAAATGCTTCTGGCACATAAATATTCTCCTCTTACTAAAGCCAACAGAGGAGTCATGAGTGGGGAAAGATCAAGCTGCAGCCAGCAGGATGGAAGAGCAGGAGGGCAGGTGGGCATGGATGTTGCTGTGCTGGATAAACCCTGGCTGGCACATGGCCCCTTTCTACCTGTGCTGGGTGTTTTGTAGAGAGGCTGAGCTGCTGAACAAGGAGGTAAAGTAGCCTGGGAGCTGTGCTGTGGGGATGGGCAGAAGTGAAGTGAGTATGGACATCCTTGGCTGGTCTGCTGGTTGTTAAAAGAATCAGTGAGGTCTGGGCTTTGTGGGGGGTTAGAGAATTCATATTCCTGGTTGAGGTGGAGGGAGGAAGGGGTCTTGGCTCTTGTTGGGACACACAAGCCACCAGTACAGACAAGCAGAGTCCATAATGAGCCACCAGGCCACTGCCAAATGCCATTCAGCTTCCCAGAGCTTTACAGAGTCACAGAATGGTAGGGGTTGGAAGGGACCTCTGGAGCTCATCGAGTCCAGCCACGGCAGAGTCACCCAGAGCAGGCTGCCCAGGACCCTGTCCAAATGCATCTTGAAAGTCTCCAGAGAAGGAGGCTCCACAACCTCTCTGGGCAGCCTGATGCATGGCCCAGGCACCAGAATCATAGAATGGCTTAGGTTGGAAGAGACCTTAGAGATCATCTACTCCAACCTCCCTGCCATGGGCAGGGACACCTCCTGACTAGACGCAGCTGCTCAAGGCCACATCCAACAGCCCCAGGGAGGAGGCATCCACAGCCTCCCTGGGCAGCCTATTCCAGAGTTTCACCAGCCCTGTACTGAAGAACTTCTTCATAAGATCCAGACTAAACCTACCCTCCCTCAGCTTCAAACCATTCCCCCTTGTCCTACTGCTAGGCACCACTATGAGAAGTCCCTCTCCAGCCTTCCTGCCCCTCTTGCCCCTCAGTTCTTTAGAACCCACTCCAAGAGAAAGCTTGGAGCAGAACCAGTCCCCAGGGTACCAGTGTCCTACACCAGGGCACCAGTGTGTCTTACACCACCCAAAAGTCTTCTTCAGGCCAAGCTGAAGAACCTAGAGCTGAGCACACACCAGCCCTGCAAGTGCCTCAGCTGCAAAGGAAGCTTTTGCCTCTGCAGCTGAGCATGGACTTGTCAGCTCCAACACAGCACTACCACAACCAGCTCTGCTGGCCTTGGGGAACCAAGGCAGGACTTCCTGCCACCCCAGCTGCTTGATGCTTGCAAGGGCCACACCTTGAGTACTGTGTCCAGTTCTGGGCTCCTCAACTCAAGAGAGATGTTGAGGTGCTGGAAGGTGTCCAGAGAAGGACAACAAGGCTGGTGAGGGGCCTGGAACACAAACCCTATGAGGAGAGGCTGAGGGAGCTGGGGGTGTTTAGCCTGGAGAAGAGGAGGCTCAGGGCAGACCTCATTGCTGTCTACAACTACTTGAAGGGAGGTTGTAGCCAGGTGGGGGTTGGTCTCTTCTCCCAGGCAACCAGCAACAGGACAAGGGGACACAGCCTCAAGTTGTGCCGAGGGAAGTATAGGCTGGATGTTGGGAGGAAGTTCTTCACAGAGAGAGTGATTGGCATTGGAATGGGCTGCCCAGGGAGGTGGTGGAGTCACTGTCCCTGGAGGTGTTCAAGAAAAGATTGGATGAGGCACTTAGTGCCATGGTCTGGTTGACTGCATAGGGCTGGGTGATAGGTTGGACTGGATGAGCTTGGAGGTCTCTTCCAACCTGATTTATTCTGTTCTGTTCTGTTCTATTCTATTCTATTCTAGAGTCGGCTGTGTGCAACACAGCTTGGACCAGCCCTGAGATCTCCATGGTGTGCACTATGCAGTGCTGGGCAGGGATCTCCAACCCAGCTCTCAATAAGCTGCTGGAATCACAGAAACTTAGAGGTTGGAAGGGACCTCCAGAGATCATCCAGTCCAACCTCTCTGCCAAAGCAGGATTCCCTAGGGTAGTTCACACTCATCTGTCTGTCTGTGCCATATTAGTCTGTGTCTTGGGGACTCTGCCATTCCAGGCATGGCTTATCACATTGCCACATCACATCACAGCCTTGCACCCTGAGCCAGCAGCACTGGTGTGTGGTGCCCACATCTCTCCTCCTGCACTGTTACCTGCCAGCTTTGGTGTTTCTGTTGTAGAATCACAGAATGGTGAGGGCTGAAGGGCACCTCTGGAGAGCAGGATCATCTAGGGCAGGTCACACCTTGAGTGCTGTGTTCAGTTCTGGGCCCCCCAGTTTAAGAGGGACATTGAGATGCTTGAGCGTGTCCAGAGAAGGGCAACGAGGCTGGGGAGAGGCCTCGAGCACAGCCCTACGAGGAGAGGCTGAGGGAGCTGGGATTGGTTAGCCTGGAGAAGAGGAGGCTCAGGGCAGACCTTATTGCTGTCTACAGCTACCTGAGGGGTGGTTGTAGCCAGGAGGAGGTTGCTCTCTTCTCTCAGGCAGCCAGCACCAGAACAAGAGGGCACAGCCTCAGGCTGCGCCAGGGGAAATTTAGGCTTGAGGTGAGGAGAAAGTTCTTCAGTGAGAGAGTCATTGGCTACTGGAATGGGCTGCCCAGGGAGGTGGTGGAGTCGCCGTCCCTGGAGCTGTTCAAGGCAGGATTGGACGTGGCACTTGGTGCCATGGTCTAGCCTTGAGCTCTGTGGTAGCAGCTTGGACTTGATAATCTGTGAGGTCTCTTCCAACCTTGGTGATACTGTGAGACTGTGAGACTGCATCCAGGCAGCTTTTGAAAGTGTCCAGAGAAGAAGACTCCAGAACCTCTCTGGGCAGCCTGCTCCAGGGTTCTGCCACCCTCAACAGAAGGCTACAAGCACTGTAAGCACATCAGCAGGGCTCACCCATGTACTGCAGGTACCTGGCATCTACCACAGGGCCCTCAGAGCACCCAGGCACAGCAGAACTTCAACACCCTTTCCACTGCTCCTAGCTCCAGCCAAGGCTTGGAGCAGTTTTCCCTTGCCTAGTGCAGCTCTTTTCTAAAGTTCATGTTTGGTTTTAAACTCCTATTTTTGCAGCAGTGTAAATTAGAGGAGGGAGATGATACCGAGCTGGGTGGCCACAAAGAGCCAGAAACAACATTGGAAAACAAATATGTTCTCCAATTCCCCTCCAATCTGTGCTGCAACATCACACAAACCATAGGAACGTGTCCTGCTGGCAAGGCTGCAGCTCTGAAATGCTTTCATCTCTTGTGGGGAACCACAAATTTCCCTGCAGTGAAGTGCTGGATGTGTTGGAAGCGGAGTTCCAGCCCTGTGCTGCGGCAGTCCTGCTGCTTGGCTTACTGCTGCCTGAGTTTGCAGCCTGTGCTCCTCTCCAGGGCTCTCCCCTTTCACCAATGAGCCCTGGGTGGAGTCCAATGGGGGTTTGGGGAAGCACTGACTCGGGGGCAAAGCTGTGTTTGGCACAGATGTGCCCCAGCTGCCAATTCTGCTACTACATGTGGAGTGGGATGGCTGAGATGAGCCGGGGAGGGTCTGTCTGGCTTTTATTAGAGAGGAAGCTGTAGGAACAATAATGTGCTGCAAATCAACAGTGAGAAGGTCTGAGGTTGGGTTGGGGCTTTGTACAAAGGACATGCCACAGAATTGTTTCAGTTGGGAGAGATCTTTAAGAGCAGTGAAGTTGGTTGGAAAAGACTTCTACAATCATCAAGCCCAACCTGCTCCCCAACACCTCCATCACCACCAGACCACTTCCTGAAATTCCATGTCTGCTTGCTTCTGGAGCACCTCCAGGGAAGGTGACTTCAGTGCCTGACCACTCTTGCAGCAAAGAATTTATCCCTGATATCCAACCTAAACCTCCCCTGGTCCATAGAATGGTTTAGGTTGGAAGGGACCTCAAGGATCAGACAGTTCCAACCCCCCAACATAGGCAGGGACACCTCCCACTACAACAAGTTGCTCAAGACCTCATCCAACCTGGCCTTGAACACCTCCAGGGAGGTTGTGGAGCACAGAAGCACAGAATGTGATCTTTGATCACATTCTGTCCTTCTGTGCTCCACACCCTCCCTGGGCAACCTGTGCCAGTGTCTCACCACCCTCAACCTNGTGCTGGGGGCTCCAGAACTGCACACAGGACTGCAGGTGGGGTCTGAGGAGAGCAGAGCCAAGGGGCAGAATCCCCTCCCTTGCCCTGCTGCCCACACTGCTCTTGCTGCAGCCCAGCACAGGGTTGCTGTCTGGGCTGCACTCACACTGCAGGCTCATGTTGAGCTTTGCATCAGCCCAGACCCCCAGGTCCTGCTCCTCAGGGCTGCTCTCAGCCATTCCCCACCCAACCTGGAGCTGTGCTTGGGATTGCACCGACCCAGGTGCAGGACCTTCCACTTGGCCTTGTTGAATGTCAGGAGGTTGGCCTGGGCACACCTCTGCAGCCTGTTCAGGTCCCTCTGGATGGATCCCTGCCCTCTACCAAGTTGACTGTGCCACACAGCTTGGTGCCATCTGCAAACTTGATGCAGCTTGAGGCCATTTCCTCTTGTCCTGTCATTAGCTGCTTGGGAGAAGAGGCCAACACCAGCCTCATTCTGACCCTCTTTCAGGTCCTATAGAGATCAATGAGGTCTCCTCTCACCCTTCTCTTTTCCAGGCTAATCAATCCTAGTACCCTCAGCCTCTCCTCACCAGACCTGCTCTCCACACCCCTTACCAGCCTCATTACCTTTCTCTGTACCCATTCCAGCTCCTCATTGTCTTTCTTACACTGCAGTGCCCATCACCCAGTCCAACCATTCTCTAACTGTACCAAGGCTGGGGCTAAACCATGGCCCTCAGCACAACATCTGTCTCCTTTCAACACCTCCACGGCTGAGGATTCCACCACCTCCCTGAGGAGCCTGTTCCAAGGTTTTAGAACCCTTTCAGTGAGGAAGTTTCTTCCAGTGTCCAACCTGAACCTCTCTTGGTGCAACCTGAGGCCAGTTCCTGTCATCACATTACTGGAGAGAAGAGCCCCACCTGGCTCATATTTCCTTTGAGGCAGTTGCAGAGAGCAATGAGGTCTCCCCTCAGCCTCCTGTTCTCCAGGCTTCTCCTGTTCTTCAGGTCTTCACAAGACCTCTTCACCAGACCCCACACCAGCTTTGCTGCCCTTCAGACTCATTAATGCAGCATTCCCTTTGGATGAGCTTTCAGGGCTCCACAGTTTTTAATATACTCAGAAGAAAGAAACCCTGGGATGGCAAAGGGGCAGCAGCAGCTGGACAGAAGACATCAGGAGGGGCTACTGCAGCTGCTCTGCCTCTGCCCAGCACTTCTTGTACCTCTTTTGCCAGTTAAAGGCTTTTGATGATGGCAGGGATGAGCTGCAGAAAGCATCAAACCTGATGTGCCAAAGCAAAGCTATGGAAGGAGAGGTAGGCTGGAGAGGTTGTTTCAGAGCTGGGACTTTCATCTCTTCCTGCTTGAAGTTTAATTGGGTTCCCTGTCTCTGGTTTTCCATTCCTTTGTCCCAGTGGTGCAGGAAAGTGAACCAAGCCCCAAGAGCAAGGAGCTTTTTATGCACCCAAGGGATCAGAAAGATGCTGTCACCTGGTAGAGCTCAGTGCCGGCCCCGTGTGATGGCCACGGGCACGACTCGAGCAGCACAGCTCTGGCTGCTGTCATGGCTAAAAGCTTTCCTGGCACCACCCCAGAAGGAAATGATCTCTGCCTTTTTCTGACCGACAAAACAAACCAGGAGGCATCAAACAAACCCTGGTGGACCCATCTGGCCTTCTGAACCATTATCTTGGCCATTCCCACCCTGCTCTCCCCAGCCTCCATCTTCAAAGGGCTGTGTTGCAAATCAAGACAAGCCAGATCAATGCTTCCTTCCAAATATCAGCCCCCTCCTCTCCCCTCCCTGCTGTGAGAAGGAAGATATCCTCCTTGCCTTTCAGCTAATGACTAAATGATCTCTTTGGGGATTAAAGGGACTTTATCAGCAGGATGAAAACTGAGGTTCACCGAAGCTGCTTTGTGATGCTTTAGAAATCATCAGCAGGGAGAAGGAGGAAGCGAGGGAGTGGGGAGGGAAGGGCTGGATTGGGGTGAGGTGGGGGGGCAGGGAAAAACTACATTGGTGCCTTCACTTTGGAAGAGCTCAGGACAGACTTACCAGGAAGGAGCAGAGGAAGATGAAGGACACGAAGTAGAAATAGGCGAAGTCACTGCCACATTCTTTTTTGGTGAGGCCAGAGAGAGGGTCACAGGCTCTGTTGCTCAGGCATGACAGCATGATCTCGTGCCAGGCTTCCCCCGTGGCACTCCTGCAGATGGGGAGGGCAGAGAGTGAGCTTATCCAACCCCTGCCCCAGCATGGACCAGCTGGGCACCCACCTGCTGGCCCTACTGCACCCCATTAACTGCTTCATTAGAATCATCCAACTGTTTGGGTTGGAAAGGACCTTCCAGGCTCATCCAGTCCAACCCCTCTGTGGTCAGCAACTAGAGCAGGTTGCTCAGAGCTCCAAACAACCTGACCTGGGATGGTTCCAGGGATAGGGTAACTACAACCTCTCTGGGCAACCTGGGACAAGATCTCACCACCTTCATTACACATTTTTGTTCCTTCTCTCTAGTCTAAATCTCCCTCTTTAACTTCACACTATCACCTCTTGTCCTGTCACAACAGGCCCTGCTCAGAAGTCTGTCTTAAGCTTTCTGCTTGGCTCCTTTGAGCACTGAAAAGTCACCAGAAGGTTTCCCTGGAGCCTTCTCTTCTCCTGGCTGAACTCTCAGCCTGGCCTCACAGCAGAGGGCTTCCAGCACTTGCATCATCTTCACATCTTTCCTTTCATCCCAAACAAGCAGGTCTATGCCTTTCCTATGCTGGCCCCAGCACTGTAGGTGACTGATGTAAAGCAAAACAGCTTCCAGGCTGCTCTGAGTTGCACAGAAGATTTCCCCACTGCTGACATTAACCTGAAGTCCCATTCCTGTGGTCCCAGACCCTACCAGAGAACCACAGAATGCCAGGGGCTGGAAGGGACCTCAAAAGGTCATCCAATCCAACCCCCCCTGCCAGAGCAGGATCACTCATACCAGATCACACAAGACCCCATCATGATCTTGCTGCCTCTGCCCTTCTCTGATCCAGGTCTGGCAATGGACCAAGACGTCTGGACACGAGACTGAACAGTCATCTGGTGTCCTTAACCTCCAGGGGCTGGAGCCAGCTGATTGTTCTGAGCTGGTGAGGCCCTGATTTCATTTCTGTCTGGCTTCACAGGAGTGATGCAAACCAAATCCCACGGGAGATATCCTGTTACAACCAACCTGCTGCAGCAGAGCCAGACCTCAGCTGGCAGGCACCGGTGGGGCCAGAGTGGTCATTAACCTCCATGTCTCCACACCCCAAGGTAAATGACATCCTCCCCAGACTACCCCAGTCTGAGCATTTTTTTTTGCTGGGTCTGAAGAGGAAAAATTTGCCTTTTGATTGTTCTTTTATCTTTTTTAAGCTCATTTAAAACCATTTAGTTTCCAGGCAGGGTTAAGCCCAGATGGAGACACTTCCAGGCTGACGCAGAGGTGGTGTTGACGTCTGAAGTGTCAGCTCCTTGGTGATGCAAAAAGTGACCAATTAAAGCAATTCTCACTTAAAATAGAGTCAGCTTCCTGCCAGGAAACACACTGATCATCCAGGGAGCTTCTGTCTCATATTTAACTTCTGCCTGAGCTGGGGTAAGGGTGGCAGAGTGCTGGGTGGCACTGTGGGGAAGGTGCTGGCGCCTCGAAATAGCTCATGCTTGGAGATGCTCCAGCCCAACCTTCAGTGCTGAGGAGGAGGAAGCAGGAAGAGCTTCACTGCAAATTCTTAGAAAGGAATTCTTTCCAGTGAGTGTGGTGAGGCAGTGGAACAGGCTGCCCAGGGTCATCTACTCCAACCACCACGCAGGCAGCAAGGACATCTCCAGCTAGATCACGCTGCCCAGGGTCACATCAAGTCTGATCTTGGATGCCTCTAGGGATGAGACCTCACCCACACCCCTGTGCCAGTATTTTACCACCCTCATTGGGCAGAACTTCCTCCTGAAACTCCTCCCAGCCTCAAACTCTCGGGCTCCACCTTCAAACCATTGCTCTTTGACATATCACTCCAAGCCTTTCTAAACAGTCCCTCTCCAGCCTTCCTGTAGCTCCCTTTCAGATATTGAAATACAGCTCTAAGGTCTCCCTGGAGCCTTCTCTTTTCCAGTCTGAACAGCCTAAATTCTTTCAGCCTGTCATAGAATCATAGAATCAACCAGGTTGGAAGAGACCTCCGAGGTTCTCCAGCCCTCTGGTCATTATTGTGCCCACTCCAGCAGCAGATGCCCCCTCCCTGGAAGTGCTGAAGGCCAGGTTGGGTGAGGCCTTGAGCAATCTGGTCTAGAGGAAGGTGTCCCTGCCCATGGCAGCAGGGTCTGAACTAAGTGATCTGTAAGGTCCCTTCCAACCCAAACCATTCTCTGACTCCATCATTCTTAAAGACTTTCCTTAGGGATGCCCAGGGCTCAGCAGCTAAGCTGGCACCTGCAAGCTCAGCTTTACTGCTAAGCTGGCACCTGCAAACCCAGCTTTACTGCTAAACTGGCACCTGCAAACTCAGCTTTACTGCTAAACTTGCACCTGTAAACCCAGCTTTACTGCTAAGCTGGCACCTGCAAGCTCAGCTTTACTGCTAAACTGGCACCTGCAAACTCAGCTTTACTGCTAAACTGGCACCTGTAAACCCAGCTTCACAGAATCAGAGACTCACAGGCTCACAGAACCTCTTAGATTGGAAAAGACCTTCAAGCTCCTTGAGTCCAATCATTAGTTTCACACTGACAGGTCCTTCACTAAACCAAATCCCTCAGCACAGCATCTAACCACTATGGGATGCTATGTTTGGGAAGGACCACCAGGATCATCCAGTCCAACCTTCATCCCAGCATCCTTCATCACCAGACCATAGCCCCAAGCACCACAGCCACTCTCCTTTTAAACACCTCCAGGGATGGTGACTCCACCACCTCCCTGGGCAGCCTGTTCCAGTGCCTGACCACCTGCTCAGGAAAGAACTTCCTCCCAACAGCCAACCTAAACCTCCCCTGATGCAACTTGAGGCCATTTCCTCTTGTCCTATCATTAGTAACTGTGGAGAAGAGACCAGCTCCAGCCTCACTACGACCTCCTTTTAGGTAGCTGTAGAGGGCAATAAGGTCCCCTCTCAGCCTCCTCTTCTCCAGACTAAACTCAGAGGCTCCTCACAGGCCATGCTTGCCAGACCTCTCCCCAGCCTTGTTGCCCTCCTGTGCACTGCTCCAGCACCTCAATGTCCCTCCTGTACTGTGCTAACCAGAACTGGACACAGCACTCGAGGTGTGGGCTCACGAGTGCTGAGTACAGGGGCATGAGCACCTCCCTGCTCCTGCTGCTCACACCCTTGCTGATGCAGGCCAGGATGCTGTTGGCCTTCTTGGCCACCTGGGCACACTGCTGGCTCATGTTCAGCTGCTGTCCACCAATACCCTCAGGACCCTTTCTGCCAGGCAGCTCTCCAGCCACTCCTCCCCCAACCTGTAGGGCTGCTGGGGGTTGCTGTGTCCAAAGCGCATGACCTGGCACTTGGCCTTGTTAAACCTCATGTGATTGGCCTCAGCCCATGGCTCCAACCTGTCCAAGCTGGCACCTGCAAACTCAGCTTCACTGCTCTCATCCAGGTCGTGTGGGATGTTGTGCTCTGCTTACCTGAAGAGAAGCATCAGGGCTTGGAGGAAGGTGCGGAAGTTATTGTGCCGATTGATGGAGGTTTCATCATCCAGTGCAATGTTTCCAAACACCTGCCCCAGGAAACAGAAGGAATTCAGGCCAAACACATCCTCACCTGGACATGGTCAGTAAAGGTGTTGAGAGAAAAGGCAGCAAAATAATATGCTCTGCTTTAGGCCATCCCAAAAGCCAAAGGAATTTCTGTGCTGAGAAGGGAGATAAAAATGTGCTGTGGAGATCGAAGGGGGAGAAAATCCCAAGGGTGATGTGCTTCATCTTCACACAGATCCTGTCCAACACCACAGCTCAGCTCCAGCCCAGGCCAGGAAACTTGCTCATTTCTGTTTAGAAGGTTGCAGCACCAGAGCTGCTCCCTACCCTCTGCCTCCTGACATGCCTGCAGTAGAAGGCAGGGATGTGCCTGGAGGCAGGTGCCAAGATGTGCATGGAGGCAGAGGCAGGGATGTGCCTGGACCCAGAGGCAGGGATGTGCCAGAATCCAGAGGCAGGGATGTGCCTGGAGGCAGGGGCAGGGATGTGCCAGAATCCAGAGGCAGGGATGTGCCCGGAGGCAGGGGCAGGATGTGCATGGAAGCAGAGGCAGGGATGTGCCTGACCTCAGAGACGGGGATGTGCCTGGAGCCAGTGGCACAGATGTG
>WAAF01003194.1:58322-89093 GCA_013400475.1 Tricholaema leucomelas
CCAGGGAGGTTGTGGATGACAGAAGCACAGAATGGGACCTTTGATCACATTCTGTGCTTCTGTCATCCACAACCTCCCTGGAGGTGTTCAGGACCAGGTTGGATGAGGCCTTGAGCGACCTGTTCTAGTGGGAGGTGTCCCTGCCTATGGCATGAAGTTGGAACTGGCTGATCCTTGAGGTCCCTCCCAACCTAAACCATTTTGTGATTCTATCATTTCCTCTTCTCCTATTGCTTGTTCCTTGAGAGAAGAGATCAACCCCACCTAGCTCCAACCTCCTTGTCAGGAGCATCCTGGTTTAGTGGGAGATGTCTTTGCCCTTGGCTAGGGGATTGGAACTGGATGAGCTTTAAGGTTCCTTCCAATCCAACCAGGATTGGAACTGGATGAGCTTTAAGGTTCTTTCCAATCCAACCCATTCTGTGAATCTATGAACATGATCAGAAGCTCCACAGCAGGCTCTGGAGCTACCACCTGCCACTGGCACTTGGGATGCACAAGTTATCCAACCACTGGAGGTGTTCAAGCCAAGCCTGGATGGGGCACTTAATGCCATGGTCTAGTTGATGGATAGGGCTGGGTGCTAGGTTGGACTGGATGAGCTTGGAGGTCTCTTCCAACTTGTTTGATTCTATGAGTCTATTCTATGCTTATTGTTGAATGACCTTGCTGTAAATTTAGTAGGACTGAAATAAACAAACAAATAAATCCATCCAACCCCAAAGTTCCTGCTCTGAAACAGGCACAGACTGCAGTGCCAAGAGGAGAAAAAACAAAGAGACTCTGAGTTTTAGCAAGAAAGCAATGAAAGCTGCAATGTAATTATGCCACCCAAGCTGAGAGCAAGTAGCACTTTGGAGCGTGGCACCTTCACACTGAGCAGGAAGGGAAGTTTGCTGGCTGTGAGCTAGTGACCAGATCCACCTTCAGCTGCTCCCTGACCTCACTCTGCTTTGCTTTCCCACATCACTTCTCTGCTCCTGTTTCTCTGCAAGACCTCTGGAGACAGGAAGGTCGAGTGGGAGAGGGTCCACGTGTGGTGGTGGTGGGTGGGTGAGAACTGCAACTTGTAAAGACCTCCAGGGATGAGGCTCCCACCACTTCCCTGGGCAACCTGTTCCAGTGTCTCAGCACCCTCACGGTGCAGAACTTCTTCCTAACATCCAGGTTCTTTTTACCTCGTTTATTTTCACTCTCTGAGCTCTGAGGAAGAGCAAATCACTACTGGGGTGCTGGAAAGGAGAAGCAAATGTTAACTGTGCCCAGCACTTCCAGCAAGAGCCTTGAGACAGGCAGGTGTAGAATCATAGATCACAGAATCACAGAATGTCAGGAGCTGGAAGGGACCTCCAAAACTCATCCAGTCCAACCCCTCTGCCAGAGCAGGATCACCCAGAGCAGATCACACAGGAACACATCCAAACAGTTAGAAAAGAATAGAATAGAATCAATCATGTTGGAAGAGACCTCCAAGCTCATCCAGCCCAACCTAGCACCCAGCCCTATGCAGTCAACCAGACCATGGCACTAAGTGCCTCATCCAGGCTTTTCTTGAACACCTCCAGGGACAGTGACTCCACCACCTCCCTGGGCAGCCCATTCCAATGCCAATCACTCTCTCTGCCAACAACTTCCTCCTAACATCCAGCCTAGACCTCCCCTGGCACAACTTGAGGCTGTGTCCCCTTCTTCTGTCGCTGGCTGCCTGGGAGAAGAGACCAACCCCCACCTGGCTACAGCCTCCCTTCAGGTAGTTGTAGACAGCAATGAGCTCTGCCCTGAGCCTCCTCTTCTGCAGGCTGCACACCCCCAGCTCCCTCAGCCTCTCCTCATAGGGTTTGTGTTCCAGGCCCCTCACCAGCTTTGTTGCCCTTTTACCAGCTTTGTTACCCTTCAGTTCTTGAAGATCTCCAGAGAGGAAGACCCCACAACTCCCCTGGGCAGCCTGCTCCAGTGCTCTGTCACCCTCACAGGGAAGAAAAATTCTTCCTCAGGTTCCCATGGAACCTCCCAGGCCTCACCTCCCACCCACTGCCCCTTGTGCCATCAGTGGCATCACCCAGCAGAGCCTGGCTCCATCCCCCTGGCGCTCACCCTGCACACATTGACAAACATTGATGAGGTCACCCTTTAGCCTCCTCCTCTCCGAGCAAAACAACCTCAGGCTCTCCTCATCAGAGAGATGTTCAACTCACAGTCTCACAGTATCACCACGGTTGGAAGAGACCTCACAGATCATCAAGTCCAAGCTGTTACCACAGAGCTCAAGGCTAGACCATGGCACCAAATGCCACGTCCAATCCTGCCTTGAACAGCTCCAGGGACGGTGACTCCACCACCTCCCTGGGCAGCCCATTCCAGTAGCCAATGACTCTCTCAGTGAAGAACTTTCTCCTCACCTCAAGCCTAAATTTCCCCTGGTGTAGCTTGAGGCTGTGTCCTCTTGTTCTGGTGCTGCATCATTTTTGTGGCATCAGGATCTTACCCTTAACAGGACACCTCGGCAAGGGGAGCATCTCTTTGCTACTCAGCCGGGGGCTGGGGCGCGCCAAGCATCCCCGTCCGGCCGCATCTCCTCCCACTCACCTTGAACGACTGCACAAAGGTCCAGAGCAAGATGCGGATTGTGTAACCCTGGCGGAGGAGCTTGATAAGCCTGGCTGCCCTGAAGAGCCTCAGGAAGCTGAGGTTGATGAAGTTGTCCTGCGGAAAGTAAAGGTTGTGTGTCCTTCAGGAACGAACGCGATCCGAAACCGCAGCCCGCCAAAAAGAAATTAAAATTACCAGCTCCACGATCTAAGCAGCAAATCGGCCACCAGAAAACCTTCCAAAAGAAACATTCGTCAGTGCAGATCACTCCACATGCAGCAAGAACGAGAAAATCCCTCTCCACAAGAGCCCTCCCCTCTGCTACTGCCTCAACAGGAGGAGAAAGGAAAAGAAAAAAGGGGGAAGTGGGTGGGAATAAAAAAAAAGGCTCTTTGGGCGCTGTCCGTGGAGGTCTCGAGGGGGTTATAGGTGTGGGGGGGGTTATTGCCTTTGGGCAAGGTAGGTTCTCATCCCCCTCGAGACCCAGGGAGAGGCCGCGGTGCCGTATTGTCACTTAGGGTGAGGTCGGTTGGAAGTCTTGGGTCGGCTTCGCATTCTGCCCTGAGGTTGGACTTAAGCCAAGGTGGGCGGCAAGAGAGCGAGTAACAAAGAGAGAGGCTTGGCCCAGCGAAGGCTGAAACGTCCTCGGAAGGATGAGGCTGTTTGCTGGGCACAGGAGGTTTGAAACCTCTGGAAAAAGGTGGGACTGGACAGGCTGGCCAAGGAGGAATGGCACCGGCGAGCCCTGTTTGGAGAGCGGCTCAATGGCAGCCAAATCGGTCAGGGAGGGTCGAGCGCTCTCAACAGCAGGAGGGTGCCTTAGGAACCTGCTGCTTGGTTTAATCATCCTTCAATGTGCCTTGGCAGGTGGATCAAAGAACTGCTGGAGACAGAGCTCCAGTTGGTTTGGTTGATTCAAAGAACTGCTGGAGACAGAGCTCCAGTTGGTTTGGTTGATTCAAAGAACTGCTGGAGACAGAGCTCCAGTCGGTTTGGTTGATTCAAAGAACTGCTGGAGACAGAGCTCCAGTCGGTTTGGTTGATTCAAAGAACTGGTGGAGACAGAGCTCCAGTCGGTTTGGTTGATTCAAAGAACTGGTGGAGACAGAGCTCCAGTTGGTTTGGTTGATTCTCCCCACCCCACACCCTTGTTTTGGTTGATTTTTTTGGGGGGTTGGGTTTGTTTTTCTTCAGGGAAAAGAGGTTGCTTTGCCCCAGTGAGCTAATCTAGAGAGGGTTCTTTCCAAACCAAAACATGCAAAAAGCCAGATCCCTCTTGCCCTCCTGTTTGAAGGAGATGGAAAAAAAACCAGCCACCCCTTTTCTAGATTGATTCTGATACATCTCAGCCACTCAGTCGGCCTGAGTTAGCTAAAGAGAGAATTCATCCCACTTTCAACTGTCAAGCAGCAGAGCAGAAAATACACTCATAAGGAGGTCTTGTTGCTAAAGATGAGCAAAGAACAGTCTTTGCAGTATTGTTTTACTAGAAGACAGCCAGTCCAGGTTAAACTGACCCACATTTCTTGCTCATTTGGCTGCAGAACTCCTGCTGAATTTGGGGGGCTTGTTGGATCTATTGATTTCTTTCAATGCCAGCTCAGTTTTTGGGGCCATCAGCATTGCATTCCACCAATCCCATCAAAGACTTCAAGAAATCAGTCCCAGGCATGCACTTGGTTTTTCTCTCATGTTAAAACAAAACAAAAGGCAAGCAGCTCAGAGTTAGGCACAGAGCATATCTCAGGCTCAGTCCTCAAATAAAGAGAAAAGAGAAATAAGCACAGAAATGTTCAATGATAGAGCAGACAACACTCAGCTCATTCCAGCCAGCAACGGAGAGCAGCTCTGGCAGGCAAAACACAAGCAAGGACTCCCCTGGGTCGGGCAAGGTTTGGGTAAATCAAGTGCTAAAAGTTCCTGGTGCGGCTCTCAGCAGCAAGGTTCTTTTTTTCCACGCTGCCACTGTGCCCTTCACAAGACACCAGCTCCACTCACCTGGGTGGGTAAGGGCCATGTGAGACCCACAGGGCAGAGGCAGCCTCCTGGATGGGAGGATTCCATCACTATCTGGTCCGTAGTGACCTGGGCCCCTGTGCTGGCTGCTAACACCTCCACAGGGTATTGCAGGGCAGAGATTTAACCCAGAGCCCATTTTAACCAGGGAAAGTCTTCCCACCAGTGGGAACAGGTTCAGACCTTAAGTGCAATGTTGGTGGCACTTGGACAGCAGGCTGGGAAGCAACCTCCAAGCCTTGTCCTTGCACAAACCTAATGCTCCTCCAAGGAGACAAGGAGGAGGGCTGCAGGATCCATCTCCCCAGGGGATGAACCTCTCCTATCTCTTTCTTTCCTACCTTACTGCAGCCTGGCTTTGGTCAGACCTTGCTATAGTCCCCAGATCAGAGCTGATGTGATGCTTGGTCACTGCTTTGCTCTGGGCTGGCTGCAAGATCCCACCAAGCACAGGCTGTCCCTGGGGCTTTCCATGGACTGTGTGAAAATGAGGGCTCAAAAGTCTGCACTCATGTCTATAAAACCCCTGCCCCTCACTAACTCCTTGAGATTTGGCCTTCCCTGTTGGAATCTGCCATTCCCTAAAGGGCAGGGAAAGCCTCAACTCACGAGGAATCCCTTTCACAAGGGCTTGTGGTGATAGGATGGGAGGGAATGGATTGAAGCTTGAGAAGGAGAGAATGAGACTGGAGCTTGGGAAGAAATCCTCTAGAGCGAGAGTGGTGAATCAGAAACAGGTGGCCCAGGGAGGCTGTGGATGCTCCCTTCCTGGAGACGTTCAAGGCCAGGTTGGATGAGGCTTTGAGCAACGTGGTCTAGTGGAAGGTGTCCCTGCCCACGGCAGAGGGTCAGAACTAGGTGACTTTTAAGGTGCCAGCCCAGGGAACTCCCCTGTCACCAGCACTTGCAGTCCGTTGGAAGGACGTTCTCTGCGCTGGCCGTCGGGAAGCAAAGTCACGCAGGGCCCAGGGTGGGTGGGAGGGCTCCACGTGTGTAACCCTCGGCACAGCACAGAGAAAAAGCATCCTTCAACGCCTCAACCGTCCAGGCAGGTACTGGAACTGCATGCAGCTAAAGGGGAGACTCCACGCTGCAGTATTTCTGGTGTGGAACAGTGGTTTGCATCACTTCTCCTCCTACTTCGTTACCTCTGCCACCTGGCACGGATAAAACCACCTCCTGGGCTAGCAAGGTCTTGCTTTCCAGGTTTGTGTTTGCTTTGCTGTTGCACAGATGCTGAAGGCTAACTGCTGCTCACCAAAAGCTTTCTGGTTTTATCATCCACCTGAGGACAACCAGCAAATGGTCCTTGACAAAAATCTTTCCTCCTGACCTTCCCTAGACTTGAAATTTCAGGTTTCTGCCCTCAAAAGACAGAGCTCTGGGACTGAAGGCACCCACCCAGCCCTGGGGCTCTGGGAACAGCCACAGCTTCCCACCACAGGCACATGCCCAAGGCTGAAGTTGAGTGATGCATCTTGGCTTGCATCCAGAACAGTGTGGCCAGCAGGCCCAGGGAAGTGATTGTCCTCCTTTCCTGGGCACTGATGAGGACACATCTTGAGTACTAGGTGCAGTTTTGAGGCACTCACTCCAAAAAGGACATTGAGGAGCTAGAGTGGGTCCAGAGAAGGGCAACAAAGCTGGGGAAGAGTGTGAAGAACAGGGCTGGGGAGGAGCAGCTGAGGGAATCTGTGATCCTGTAATGCAGAAGTCCTGAGTAGGAGAACAAAAGCATTGGTGCCAGGACAGAAACTAGGAGGACTACAGCAGAATTGCCTTGGCTCATCAATACCTCCAGCTTTACATCCTTTGTTGGCATACAACTCCAAGTGAGTGAGAGGTGTCCCTGCCTATGGCAGGAGGTTGGAACTAGGTGATTTTTGAGGTCCTTTCCAACCTAAACCATTCTAACTGCAGGTGTTTGCTCTGGAGAAGAGGAGGCTGAGGGAAGACCTTCTGGATTTCAACAACTCCTTGAAAGGAGGTTGGAGCCAAGCTGGTGTTGGTCTCTTCTCCCAAGGAACAAGTGTTAGGATGAGAGGAAATAGCTTCAGGTTGCTCCAGGGAAGGTTTTGGTTGGTTATGAGAAGAAATTTCTTCACTGAAAGGGTTCTCAAACACTGGAAGAGGCTGCCCAGGGGGTTTGCCATACTGAAAAGTAGAAGAGCCACAAAGAATAGGGCATGGAGCCATCACCCAGACCTCTTCCTCCAGTATCTTCAGTGGTAGGGTGGTTTCTTCCCCAACACAGGAGCTCCACTCCATACTTCAGTGGCAAAACAGCAGCTGGGTGGATGCAGTGTTTGGGATTTTTGAGGCAGAAGTGGAAATCTGAGGGGTTTATGCCATGCCTGGACACACTCTGCAGGACCTGGTGAAGGAGGTTATGTTATGCTGCCACAAAGCATTAGCTATGGCTGAGCTGCAGGTCCCTGTTCTTCCTGCAGCCCAGCTGCAGATCACCACAACCCTCCCTCAGACTTGAAACTTCAGGTTTCTGCCCTCAGAATGAAAGGCTCACCCAAAGCTGAAGAGAGCTGTGGGAAGACAAATCCAACCAAGCCAAGAGTGGGATCACTCAGGAAGCTTTGGCAGTTCAAGTTCAAATTCAAGCAACAGAAAAAGGGGACACAGTCTGAAGCTGTGGCAGGGCAGGTTCAGGCTGGATGTTAGGAGGAAGTTGTTGTCAGAGAGAGTGATTGGCATTGGAATGGGCTGCCCAGGGAGGTGGTGGAGTCGCTGTGCCTGGAGGTGTTGAAGCCAAGCCTGGCTGGGGCACTTAGTGCCATGGTCTGGTTGCTTGGCCAGGGCTGGGTGCTAGGTTGGACTGGCTGAGCTTGGAGGTCTCTTCCAACTTGCTTGATTCTGTGATTCTATGATTCTCTTCATCTGACATCAAGAAGAACCAACCTGTACTGCTGAGGAGCTGCTGGTTGTGTTCCCATCCAGATCTCCACGGTGTTGCCAGTACTGAATCACAGTTCCTGAACCTTGCACAGGGTCTTGGCTCCCTCTGAAGCTTGAGTTTAATATCCCTTGATGATTTTAAGAGGCAAGAGATTTCTGCCACATTTGTCTGTGCCTTGGGGACTCTGCCATTCCAGGCATGGCTTATCACATTGCCACATCACATCACAGCCTTGCACCCTGAGCCAGCAGCACTGGTATGTGGTGCCCACATCTCCTCTCCTGCACTGTTACCTGCCAGCTTTGGTGTTTCTGTTGTAGAATCACAGAATGGTAAGGGCTAAAAGGCACCTCTGGAGATCATCAACTCCCCTGCCAGAGCAGGATCAGCTAGGACAGGTCACACAGGAACATGTCCAGATGGGTCTTGAAAGCTTCCAGAGAAGAAGACTGCTGTAGGTTCCCAGCAGCAGCAAGAAGAATGTATGTCCTGAGGACAACTTGGTGCTCCAAAGATCTAACTTGGATGCCAAGTGATGGAAGGAGCCCAGAGCTGCACCTGTGACTGCAGTCTCAACAAACAATAGGATTAGCATCTGAACTTTTAACCTGCAGCATGGACAGTGGCAAGGCCAAAATTTGGCCAAGTGGAGGTAAACTGAGGGCCTTTTGTCTGAGGGCCAGAGGTGCAGAAGGTGAAGTCTCCAGAGACATCCTCACAGCTCAGAGCTGCAGTTCAATATCTGAAGTGGACCCACAGGCAGGCTGGGGGAGACTGTTCAGAAGGCTCTGTGGTGGTAGGATGAGGAGCAATGGTTTGACACTGGAGCAGGGCAGAGTTAAGTTGGACATCAGGAGGAAGTTCTGCACAATGAGGTGGTGAAATACTGGAACAGGTTGCCCAGAGATGTGATTGAAGTTCCATCCTTGAAGACATTCAAGTTCAGACTTGATGTGGCCCTGGGCAGCCTGATCTAGCTGGAGATGTCCCTGCTGCCAGCAGAAGGGTTGGACCAGATGACCTTTGAGGGTCCCTTCCAAGCCAATGCAATTTGTGTCAATCTGGAAGGCTCTCAGTGGCAGCAGCACCCAGAGAAGACTCCCTTCTGAAGATTGCACCTGGCAAGGCTTTCATTTCCACACTCTGCTTTGCTGCTTCCCAGCAGGAATCCCTTCCACGAAGAGTGCATGGAGCTTACTTGCAGCCTGTGCTGAAGACCCACTCTGATTTATTCCCCAACAGGAGCTGTGCCACAGGAGCTCCAGATGTTAACCCAGGTGCCAGAGCTGTTATCAGGTGGCCAAGAAAGAATTTGTGATAAGCTCACAGCCTCCTTTATCAGCCACAGTCAACACAATTAAGAATGGAAGAATAAAGACATTTTAGACAGGTTTGCTTCTTACATTCATCCTCTTTTGCTTAATTTATGATTTTCGAGGGCAAAAGCCAAGAATTTCCACAGGCATCTCTGGAAATAGGCACTGAATTCCCAGCAGGATCTGGCTCCCAGGGTGGGCTTTAGTCCCATTTGTTCTATGCCTTTTCCATCTCACTTTGAGATGTTTGGGTTTAGTCCCATTTGTTCTATGCCTTTTGCATTTCACTTTGAGACACTTGGGCTTACTCCCATTTGTTCCATGGCTTTTCCATCTCACTTTGACATGTTTGGGTTTAGTCCCATTTGTTCCATTGCTTTTCCATCTCACTTTGAGACATTTGGGTTTAGTCTCATCTGTTCCATGGCTTTTCCATCTCACTTTGAGACATTTGGGTTTAGTCCCATTTGTTCCATGCCTTTTCCATCTCACTTTGAGACATTTGGGTTTAGTCCCATTTGTTCCATGCCTTTTCCATCTCACTTTGAGATGTTTGGGTTTAGTCCCATTTGTTCCATGCCTTTTCCATCTCACTTTGAGACATTTGGGTTTAGTCCCATTTGTTCCATGCCTTTTCCATCTCACTTTGAGATGTTTGGGTTTAGTCCCATTTGTTCCATGCCTTTTCCATCTCACTTTGAGACATTTGGGTTTAGTCCCATTTGTTCCATGCCTTTTCCATCTCACTTTGAGATGTTTGGGTTTAGTCCCATTTGTTCCATGCCTTTTCCATCTCACTTTGAGACATTTGGGTTTAGTCCCATTTGTTCCATGCCTTTTCCATCTCACTTTGAGACGTTTGGGTTTAGTCCCATTTGTTCCATGCCTTTTCCATCTCACTTTGAGATGTTTGGGTTTAGTCCCATTTGTTCATGGCTTTTCCATCTCACTTTGAGATGTTTGGGTTTAGTCCCATTTGTTCCATGGCTTTTCCATCTCACTTTGAGATGTTTGGGTTTAGTCCCATTTGTTCCATGGCTTTTCCATCTCACTTTGAGACATTTGGGTTTGGACTCTGTGTCCCCTGCAGTGGCAAAGAAAAAAGCTTCTCTGTGCTGGCTTCACAAAGGATTTTCAGAGCTGAAGAAAAACATCTCTCTCTCTGTCCTACCAACTTCTCTTTTGGTTTGAGGGAAGCAAATCTGTGATCACTGCAAGAATGTTTTTTGGGGGGCTTAGAATAGAGCCTAAATCATAGGCTTCAAAATACCTCTGAGGCTCTTCAAGGTTCCTCTTCCCTGCGCAGAAAGCTCCAAGCACCTCATCAGAAAAGCAAACAAAAACCAGTTTGGGAGAGATGAGCCCTTACAAAACAAAGGCATCTCCTCACCAGCCAATCCTCTCTACTCCAGACCATCCAGAAGCATCTTTCCCTCCTATTCTCATCCAATTTTTGGGTTCTGCCTTTTTTTTTTAGGGGGGTGGTGGTGTTTGTTTGTTCTTTTCCCACCAAAATAAAGCAAGTGGCAGTCTCCCCTTTATCACTGGAGGTGTAACAGACAGCAGAGAACAGGCTATTGGTAACCAGGGGTTGCCTCAGGTCACCAATTAGCCTAGGGTTAGGGTGAAGGGTAGGGGGAAGATGCAGAAGGAAAGCCAAGTTTTGAGGCACGCTGCAGCGAGTTGGTTAAGTTTTTTTCTCTGTGGTCTTGTGTTTGGTAGTTTGTTTGGGTTTTGTTTTTCATCAGGAAATCTCATTTTAAAACAAAAATGAAAAGAGAGAGAGAAAAAGAAGAAGAAGAAGAAGAAAAAAAAGGCAGAATAAACAACAAAACAAACGAGAGAAAAACTTCAAAGGGTAGAGGGAGAGAGAGAGAAAGGAAAAGAGAATTGAAGGGAAGCAGAGAGGTTAAATTGGTTAAATTCAATGAAACCAACCGTGTCCTGTGTGTGATTTTTGGGGTTGGTTTTGTTGTTGTTGTTGTTGCAAGGTTGTTTTTGTAATGTTTGGGTTGGTTGGAGGTGTTTTGTTGGGTTTTTTTTTTGTGTGTGTGGTTTGGGTTGGTCAGTTTGGAGCAGCAGGTGCCCAACATACAGACGGAGGCATGGTGTGGCGCATCGTATGTTGGTTGGATGGCAGCAGGTAGAGGAGGGAAAATAAAAGGAGAGGGAAGGGGGAAAAAAATAAAAGAAAGACAAAGAAAAGGAAAGAAGAAAAGAAAAGAAAAGAAAAGAAAAGAAAAGAAAAGAAAAGAAAAGAAAAGAAAAGGAAAGGAAAGGAAAGGAAAGGAAAGGAAAGGAAAGGAAAGGAAAGGAAAGGAAAGGAAAGGAAAGGAAAGGAAAGGAAAGGAAAGGAAAGGAAAGGAAAGGAAAGGAAAGGAAAGGAAAGGAAAGGAAAGGAAAGGAAAGGAAAGGAAAGGAAAGGAAAGGAAAGGAAAGGAAAGGAAAGGAAAGGAAAGGAAAGGAAAGGAAAGGAAAGGAAAGGAAAGGAAAGGAAAGGAAAGGAAAGGAAAGGAAAGGAAAGGAAAGGAAAGGAAAGGAAAGGAAAGGAAAGGAAAGGAAAGGAAAGGAAAGGAAAGGAAAGGAAAGGAAAGGAAAGGAAAGGAAAGGAAAGGAAAGGAAAGGAAAGGAAAGGAAAGGAAAGGAAAGGAAAGGAAAGGAAAGGAAAGGAAAGGAAAGGAAAGGAAAGGAAAGGAAAGGAAAGGAAAGGAAAGGAAAGGAAAGGAAAGGAAAGGAAAGGAAAGGAAAGGAAAGGAAAGGAAAGGAAAGGAAAGGAAAGGAAAGGAAAGGAAAGGAAAGGAAAGGAAAGGAAAGGAAAGGAAAGGAAAGGAAAGGAAAGGAAAGGAAAGGAAAGGAAAGGAAAGGAAAGGAAAGGAAAGGAAAGGAAAGGAAAGGAAAGGAAAGGAAAGGAAAGGAAAGGAAAGGAAAGGAAAGGAAAGGAAAGGAAAGGAAAGGAAAGGAAAGGAAAGGAAAGGAAAGGAAAGGAAAGGAAAGGAAAGGAAAGGAAAGGAAAGGAAAGGAAAGGAAAGGAAAGGAAAGGAAAGGAAAGGAAAGGAAAGGAAAGGAAAGGAAAGGAAAGGAAAGGAAAGGAAAGGAAAGGAAAGGAAAGGAAAGGAAAGGAAAGGAAAGGAAAGGAAAGGAAAGGAAAGGAAAGGAAAGGAAAGGAAAGGAAAGGAAAGGAAAGGAAAGGAAAGGAAAGGAAAGGAAAGGAAAGGAAAGGAAAGGAAAGGAAAGGAAAGGAAAGGAAAGGAAAGGAAAGGAAAGGAAAGGAAAGGAAAGGAAAGGAAAGGAAAGGAAAGGAAAGGAAAGGAAAGGAAAGGAAAGGAAAGGAAAGGAAAGGAAAGGAAAGGAAAGGAAAGGAAAGGAAAGGAAAGGAAAGGAAAGGAAAGGAAAGGAAAGGAAAGGAAAGGAAAGGAANAAGGGAAAGGGGAAGGGAAAGGGGAAGGGAAAGGGGAAGGGAAAGGGGAAGGGAAAGGGGAAGGGAAAGGGGAAGGGAAAGGGGAAGGAAGGGGAAGTGTTATTTTATGACAACTACATGAATCCAAAATGCTTCAAACCAAACCAGATCCTGAGACCCTAAAGCTAACACAGACAGTGGCAGGAGTGATTTGCATTTCAGTGGGTAATGCAAATTGGGAGACAATTGACAGACACTTCTCAAGGTGGGGTTGGTTTTTTTTATGTTCCCAGGCACAGAGCTAGGTGGCAGTTGTGTCCCCAAGGACACCTCCTCCTTAACAGCTACCTCCTCCTTAATGCCACCTCCATCATTGAGAGGGGGAATAAAACCCCTGACATGGGTGGGGTTTGGTTTGTTTGGTTTTTTTTTTGCCTAGGAAAATAAAAAAAATGACATAAATAGAGATAAATATTTCACTGCATTCACAAAGTAAATTACATATGGCATGACTAGAAAATGAAAACAAAGTGATTAATCAACACAGTTCCTTTTATCTTGACTTGTCAGTGGGTTAAAAGTACCAACGTAGCAAGGCTGGTGGAAGCCAAGTCTCTCAAGATGAGACCACCCAGGTGAGTAGGTTTGTTTAGCTCGTAGCTGAATGCTCACAGCTGGGAGATTGAGCCATGGAGAAAGAACAAAATGGGTCTGCTGCAGCTGTTTGTGAGCCTGAGCTCAAAGCCTTACCCAGAAAGTGCCCTCTCTCCACAGGGAGGTGGAGGGCTTCAAGGGTGGCTGGCATGGGGTGAGATGTAGGCTGTTGGTGGGGCTTGTTTTGTGGCTCTCACCTGGGTTTGTCATCTTGAGAACCTCTGCTGTGTCAGTGGGGAATAAGTGGGGTTGGGTGTACTGGGAAGGACTAATGGGGGCTGCCCCCAGGTATGCACAAGGCTGCCCATGGGCAGAGCTGGGCTTGAGCTGGGGAAGGCAAATGGAGAAGAGGGAGACACAGCTCTGAGCTGTGCTGAGCTAAGATCTGCTCCTTGGGCGTTCTCAGCTCCGTAACACAGTGCAGGGAGCTGCTGCACCCACGGTCAAGCGCCAAGACAGAGGTGAAGTGAGTTCAGCATCAGCTGTGGAGCCTTGTGCAGAGTGGATGCTCACCTTCAGCCTTAGCTGGGACCTTGCCCTACCTGGAAGTACAGAGGGCAAAGAGTGGCTGGGCAGAGGCAGAGGGATCCAAGACTTGAGGCCATTGGCCTGATCTGTGTGCCCTGCAGGTGAGGCACTCACAGGTCCTCACTTTGCTCCCTGCTCTGGGCAAACAGCATCCTCACCATCACAGCCTTGAGTTTGTCAGCCCTTGGCTACATTTTATTCAGTTGGTTCCAAATACCAGAAGGATTCAAGTGGCTTCAAGTGGAGTGGCACCAACCAAAATACCAGGTTCTGTATTACAAAGATGATTTGCAGTGTAACTCCTCCAGGGTACAAAAGCCTTGTCCAGAATTTACAAGCATTGTGCCACTTTCCAGGCAACAAAACAGTCCTGGGTACTCCCAGGCAGTTTGGGGACTCCTTGAGCTTCCCCTGCTGTTCTGTGGGTCAGAATCAAGGTGCTGCAACCAACCAAATGGGACTGGAGCAGAGTGCTGGAGGCTTCTGATCATTTTCCACCCTACATCCTACAGCTCAGGACAGGAGTGGGAGGAAGGCTCATGGCAGTGGTGGAGATCCTGGTACAAGGTCACCTCCACCTTATACCACTGGATGAAGCAGGATGAACTGTTCCACATCCTGAAAGCTGCTCTTATTTGCTGCCAGTACCAAACCTGTTCCAAATAGAAACACTGAGGTCTCATAGCTACCTCCCACTCAGGTCATGAAGCAGTGATCCCAAGACCTGCACATCACTGTCACAACCTTAAGCTCACTGCCTCAGCAAGCTCTGCACGATGCCTCTGTCCATGGCTGAGGCTGCAGGAGGGATGTGTGTGGCTCAGGGTGGCTGCTGAAGTGTGCAGCAGTGGGCTGGAGACATCAGAGAGGAGCTGGCTGAAAGCAGCTGTGAAGGAAACAAGTCTAGCAAGAAGATGGGGAGGACTTCTGGGCACTCTGCTACGGAAAATATGGAAGTGAGATGTGATGGCTCTAGAGAAATGCTGCAGAAAAGGAAGATCTAGAGAGAGCAGAGCTTGAAGAGATGGATGGACTGAGACAGAGGATCAGAGGTCAGAGGCTAGAGTGGACCTGGGGGATGTACAACTTTTGCACTAAAGACATCTTTGTGAGCAGCTCTGTGCTGGCCACAGAGCCAGGGAAGCTGTTGAGCTGCCTCAGAAAGTCCTCTTCAAGGCTTCACTTAGCAGACCAAGTTACTCATGAAGCAAAAGCCTCTCCCCATTAGCACCTGGGAGGGTAATGGACCAGTGTAGAGGTGCTGGCAGCTCAACCCTACTGTACTTCACTGGCTGGCTTTAGAAGTAACTCAGACTCCTCTGCAAAGGCATCCCCCAAGGGTTGCTATCATTAACGCTGGAAACCAGGGAAGCTGCTGCAGAGGGGGAGGGTGATGGCATCACTGCAGCACTCCCGAGGCTGCTGCGTCACTTCCTGCCAGCTCACAGGAGGTATTTGGGAGAACATTTACTCTCCAGCCCAAAGATCAAGAGAAGGATAGGGAACCATCCTTCCTGCCTCTCCTAACCCTTCAGAGTTGGCCAGCAGTGCCAAGGGACAGCTGCAGCTTCCAAGAAGCTGGAGATGGGCATAGAGAACCTCAGATCTGCAGAGGCTTGCCTCATTTCAGTGACATCTCACAGTCCAACCTGACCAGTCCACAGCCAGTCCTCCAGGTGCCAGACATCCTTGCCAAGGAGCTGGAAGGAGAGGCAATGGCTTGTTGGCAGAGATCCTACCTGCCACACAGGGGATGGGCAGCACTGATGGCTGCTTGCTGCCTGCAAAAGAGCTGTAGAGGGCAGGGATTTGATAAGGAGACTGTGGACCTGATGTTGTGAAGGAGACGTTGTCTTGAAGGAGGAGATATCAATATCTCTTCTGCTGTGCTCTGTTGAGACCCACCCTGCAGTGCTGGGGGCAGCTCTGGAGTGCTCAGCACAGCACAGACAGGGACCTGTTGGATCAGGACCACAGGAGGCCACAGCACTGCTGGCAGAGCTGGAAGGGCTCTGCTGTGTGGCCAGGCTGGGAGAGTTTGGCTTGTTCATTCTGGAGAAGAGAAGGCTGCAGAGAGACCTTCTGGTGGCCCTTTCAGGACTTCAAGGGGCTGCACAGGAAGTTGAGGACAGAGATTTTATCAGGATCTGTTGTGACAGGCCAAGGGTGATGGTTTGGAAGTAAAAGGGGGAGATTCAGAATGGAGAGAAGAAAGAAATGTTTGACACTGAAGGTGATGAGATGCTGGCCCAGACTGAACAAAGTGGTGGTAGCTGCCCCATCCCTGGAACCATTCCAGATAAGGTTGTCTGGGGCTCTGAGCAACCTGCTCTAGCTGCAGATGTCCCTTGCTGACAGCAGGGGGGTTGGACTGGATGACCTTGGAAGGTCTCTTCCAACCCCAACCAGTCTGATTCTGTGACTCTGACAGAGACCACAGGCTCCCTTAGCACATGGAGCTGCCTGTGCTGCTTCCTGCCAGGAAAAGCAGCTGAAGGAGGGGTGGAAGAGGAGGATGAGGTTCTCTTTGTGGCTGACTTCCAAATGTTTTAACAAGTTTTCAAATCAAGGCAAAACTTGAGGTGCCTGAGCCTGGCAAGAAGATGTTCCCTGTGGCAGAGGGCTGGAGGCAAGCACCCAGCATCCTGCCCACAGCACAGTGAACCCCCTAAGCCCTCAGATAAGGGGTGGTGAGCCCTTGGGTTTGGTCAGAGTAACTTCAGCCTGGCTGTAAGCCCTGCACTGCAAACAGAAGGCAGGCCAAAGTCTATGAGAGAGGATCCACCAGCTCTTAAATGAACCTGACTCGTGTGGGGAGTAAAACTTTGGGGCTTTTGTGTGCTTTTCTGTCCCCAGGAGGCTAATTAATAATGCAGCTTCATTAGAAACAGCAAAGTGGTCTTCACCACCAGCTGCATGTCCTGTAAAGAAGCCTGGGAGCACAGCTCTGAGCACACACAAAACAGATCTATAAGCAAATCCCAGAGACTGAGAAGGAAAAGTACAGTAAAGTTCAAATCCATCACACAGAGAGAGAGCATCAACAGCTAAAACATGCACTGGGAGAGGAGAGGAGCACTTCAGAACCTGGATACCATCAGGTTGTCAAAGCTTGAGTTAGACATTTGCTGCCCATATGGAAAAACCCTCTGGAATTTAATGGCAAACTTCATGTCATCTCCAGGACTCGTTTGCAGGGAGACAGTTGGCAAAGTAGGGCTGCCCAGCTTGTGCCAGGGGGGAATTAGGTTGGAAGTGAGGAAAAATGTCTTTCCTGCATTGGCACAGGCTGCCCTGGGAGGTGGTGGAGTTCCCATCCCTGGAGGTGTTCAAGAAACCTGTGGCCATGGCACTTGGGGACATGGTTTAGTGGTCACAGTGATGATCTTAAAGGTCTTTTCCAACCTTAATGGTTCTCCAAAGTTGTTCTAACAATCATAGAATCAACCAGGTTGGAAGAGACCTCCAAGCTCAGCCAGTCCAACCTAGCACCCAGCCCTGTCCAATCAACCAGACCATGGCACTAAGTGTCTCATCCAGGCTTTGCTTGAACACCTCCTACAAAGCTTTTGTGGAGGTAGCAGGAATTAATTCTGTCCCCTCAGTGCAGGCTCCTCAGGGTGAAGAGTTTCTGGCTGGTTTCCTGTTCCTATCACCTCTCCCTTTCTCACTCCTCTTATCACCTTCACTCTGCTCCCTGACTAAGCTTGGATAGGAGCTTCAGGGGACCTATGTGTGTGTGCCCTGCAAAGCACCTGGCATTACTTGGCACTCTTTGGTAGCAATGATAAACCAGGAGGAAATGGCCTCAAGGTGCAGCAGAGGAGTTTAGGTTGGACATCAGGAATGTTGTCTTCACAGGCTGCCCTGGGAGGTGGTGAAGTCCCCATCCCTGGAGGCATTCCAAACAGGTGCAGGCTTTGGCACATGGTTTAATGGCCATAGAATCACAGAATGGTTTAGGCTGGAAGGGACCTCAAGGTTCATCCAGCTCCAACCCCCTGCCATAGGCAGGGACACCTCCCACTAGAGCAGGCTGCTCAAGGCCTCATCCAGCCTGGCCTTAAACACCTCCAGGGAGGAAGTATCCACAACCTCCCTGGCCATGCTGGTGTGGGAGTGGATGACCTTAGAAGCCTTTTCCAACCAAAACAGTTCTGTCTTTCTCTGTAACAGCAGCCTGCAACAGAGCCCTTGGGATCTCCCCCCTCTATTAAATTCAACAGGATTTTTCCATTCCTGGGCAGCAGACCCAGCTCTGGGGCAGAGCTGAAGGAGCAGGAGAGGTTTGTTGTCCCCTGGCAGAGTCACCAGAGCTGTCATTCTCATCACAGCTTTCTGCCTGCAAGTCTTTGGGGCAGACAGCCCTACCCAGAACAGAGCTAGTGGAAACAGGGCTGCCAGCTCACCCCAGGACATCATCAAGGAGGAGTCCCAGGGCTGGCTGGTGAGGAGAAGGAGCAATGTCTTGACAAGGAACAGCTTTGTAGGGAAAGGAAGCAAGTTGAGCTCAGGGTACTTACCGCAATCTCTGTTACTAAAATATCAGTAATACTTCCCAAGACTGTGACAAAGTCAAAGACATTCCAGGCATCCCGGAAGTAATTCTGCCAAAAGAACCACACAGGGGGCACAGAAGGATCCAGAGGTTATTTTTCTTTGACACCACAACCTTTCCTTCCTTTCTTTCTTGGCTTGGTTTTAAATGCAGGTGGTGAAAGAGAAGCACAGAAGCACCGCTATGGGCTAGAGGTTGCCCTGCTGGAAGGCAGCTCCATGGAGAAGGACCCTGCAGTCCTACTGAGCAGTAAGTTAGCCATGGGCCAGCAATGTGTCCTTACAGCCAAAAAAGCCAAGGTACAGGAGTCCATTGAGAAAAGAGTGTCCAGCAGGTCACTGGACATCCTCCTCCCCCTCTATTCTGCCCTGGTGAGACCACTCCTGGAATACTGTGTCCAGTTTTGGGCTTCCCAGCTCAGGAGAGGCAGGGAACTACTGGAGAGAGTCCAGTGGAGCCTGGGAGGATGATCTGGGGACTTGGACACCTCCCCTGTAAGACCTGGGGCTGTCTAGTCTGGGGAGGTGAAGGCTGAGAGGGGACTTTACTAATGTCTATAGCTATCTGAGGAGTGGCTGTCAGTGTGCAGGTGCCAGGCTCCTTTTGGTGGTGCCCAGTGCCAGGACAAGGAGAACCAGGTATAAGCTGGAACATACAAGGTTCTACCTCAACATGAGGAGAAGCTTCTTTACTGTGAGGCTGCTGGAACCCAGAGAGGTTGTGGAGTCTCCTTTGGAGACTTTGGAAGCCCACCTGGACCCATTCCTGTGTGACCTGCCTTAGGTGACATTGCTGTGGCAGAGGGGTTGGAGTCAATGATCTCTAGAGGTCCCTCCCAACCCCTACCATGCTGTGATTCTGGTGGGGAGGCAAGAGTTGGAAGAAGGAAGGCACATACCAGCACACCAAAGGCAATGATCTTCAGCACACACTCCATTGAAAACATGGATGTAAACACAATGTTCAGGCATTTCAACATCTCCTCATATGCTTCTGGAGCATCATAGAACTAAAACAGGATGGGAGAAAGGCTGTTACTGGAAGGTCACTTACAGAGTAAAACCTGCCCAGCTGACTCTCCTGACTGCAAGACTCTTGCCCACCTTAGTGCCAGATGGCCCTAAGCAAAACTTGGCCTTACAGTGTGGTCATTCCTGCCACTCCAGAAGCACAGCACTGTCTGTGGCTGTCTTCATGGGGTAGAATCATAAAATAATGGTTTAGGTTGGAAGGGACCTCAAGGATCATCCATCTCCAACCTCCTGTCACAGGCAGGGACACCTCCCACTAGAGCAGGTTGCTCAAGGCCTCATCCAGCCTGGCCTTAAATGCCTCCAGGGAGGAAGCATCCACAACCTCCCTGGGCAACCATAGGGAGACTGTGGCTGGTGTACATCTCTCTGCAGGCACAGCATGAACCAGGAGGGAGGAAAGGACATTTCCAAAGCAGAGGACCACTGCAGGACTGCATTTCATTGTAGCAGACCCAAAGAATAGGGTGACTTCCTTGACTCTGAAGGTACTCTGGCTAGGTGAGGGATAGGAGGAGAGGTCACCCACAATATCTATCTACCTGCTTGTCTTAGTCACTATGGATCATGTCCCAGAAGCTTGACACTGCTGCAGGATGTTAGCAGTCCCAAGTAGTAACTCTGCTCAGCAGAAGGATGTCCAGGCTGAACTAGGAGCTCCAGACTTCGAGGGTCCAGCTCCTGTCCCCCTTGGCCAGAGGCTGAAGGGGCTATGAACCAAATCAGCTCTGCATGGGGGATCCCATAAGCAGTATTTCATCACGACTAAACCACCTCCCTGTGGGGACTGAAGGAATCCCACAAGGCTTCCAAAAACAAACATCAGGCAGGTGAGAAGTGGAGATGGCTCTGGGAAACTGATCTAGTTGAGGATGCTCCTGCTTATTGCAGAGGGACTAGATGCCCTTTGGAGATCCCTTCTAATCCAAGTCATTCTATGACTGTGGCTCCTGCTGATCCTTACAGCTCTCAGGTTGGAGCTTCTCCGGATGAGGATGCCCCTGCTCACTGCAGAGGGACTAGATGACCTTTGGAGATCCCTTCTAGTCCACACCATTCTATGACTCTATGGCTCCTGCAGATCCTCACAGCTCTCAGGTTGGAGCTTCTCCGGATGAGGATGCCCCTGCTCACTGCAGAGGGACTAGATGACCTTTGGAGATCCCTTCTAGTCCACACCATTCTATGACTCTATGGCTCCTGCAGATCCTCACAGCTCTCAGGTTGGAGCTTCTCCGGATGAGGATGCCCCTGCTCACTGCAGAGGGACTAGATGACCTTTGGAGATCCCTTCTAGTCCACACCATTCTATGACTCTATGGCTCCTGCAGATCCTCACAGCTCTCAGGTTGGAGCTTCTCCGGATGAGGATGCCCCTGCTCACTGCAGAGGGACTAGATGACCTTTGGAGATCCCTTCTAGTCCACACCATTCTATGACTCTATGGCTCCTGCAGATCCTTACAGCTCTCAGGTTGGAGCTTCTCCAGATGAGGATGCCCCTGCTCACTGCAGAGGGACTAGATGACCTTTGGAGGCCCTCTACAGCCAACACCATTCTATGACTCTGTGGCTCCTGCTGATCCCCCTCAGCTCTCAGGTTGGAGCCTCTCCAGCTGAAGATGCTCACTGCAGAGGGACTAGATGACTTTTGGAGATCCCTTATAATCCAAACCATCCTTATGACTCTGGCTCCTGCTGATCCCCTCAGCTCTCAGGTTGCAGCCTCTCCAGCTGAGGATGCCCCTGCTCACTGCAGAGTGGGTTGGATTAGATGATCTCTGGAGGTCAATTCCAACCCATTCTATGCTTCTCTGCCTCCTGCTGATCAGAGCTCTCAGGTTGAAGCCTCTCCAGCAACCCCCACATTGGCTAACCCACCCCAGCCCAGGTTCAGTAACACCCCACTAACCTTCATCATGAGGACAATGGTATTGAGAGCAATCATGACCATGATAAAATACTCAAAGGGAGGGGACACCACAAATTTCCACATCTTGTACTGGAAGGATTGCTTGTTCTGAGGCATGTAGCGGGTCAGCGGCTTGGCGCTTATGGCGAAGTCTATGCAGGCCCTCTACAAGACAAAAATGGGATGAAAAGAACACACCAAAAAGGGCTGCCAGGCACTTGGGATGCTGTTGGGAGAGGAAGCAGAGCGTTCAGAGCAGGCTGGGGTTTCTATATGCTTCTCACATCCACTCTGAGGGCTGGGAAATGCAGCAGAGGATCCCCAAAGTGTGAGCACTTTGGGATGCTTAGGGAAACATTAAACCCCCACAAGGCTCCTACAGATCCCTGCAATCCTAGGAGACAGCCTCCCAGCCCAGCTCCCAGGAGGTTCTGATCCCTTCCCACTCAGGGAAGGAGCTCTATATCCAAGGGCTGACTTCAGAAACTGCTCTGTGATTTCCTCTTGTAGGAAACGGGGGATTGGTAAAGCTATTCTGTGTGTTTAAAGGTGTTAGCTGTGTGCTTAAAGAGGCTCTGGGTGGTCAAAGCTGCTCTGCTCACCTGCTCCCTGGGATAGGACAAGCAGCAATGGATGGAAGCTGCAGCACAGGAGGTTCCAGCTCAACACAAGGGGGAACTTCTTGACTGGAAGGGTCCCAGAGCACTGGCACAGGCTGCCCCCCAGAGAGGTTGTGGAGTCTCCTTCTCTAGAGCCTCTCAAGGCCTGTCTGGATGTGTTCCTGCGTGACCTGAGCTAGATTGGATGGTTCTGCTCTGGCAGGGGGGTTAAACTGGATGTTCTCTTTGGATCTTTCCAACCCCTGACATCCTGGGACCCTGTGATTTGTGTGTTTGAAGACATTACTGGTGCTCAGAGATGTTACCAGCGTGTTTAAAGATGCTCTTTGTGTGTTTAAAGACCTTATCTGTGTGTCTAAAGATGTTATTTGTGTATTTAAAGACCTTATCTGTGTGCTTAAAGACCTTATCTGTGCATTTAAAGATGTTACTTGTGCTCAGAGATGTTACCTGCGTGATTAAAGATGCTCTTTGTGTGCTTAAAGACCTTACCTGTGTGTCTAAGGATGCTCTTTGTGCATCTAAAGACCTTATCTGTGAGTTTAAAGATGTTATTTGTGCTCAGAGATGTTACCTGTGTGTCTAAGGATGCTCTTTGTGTGTCTAAAGACCTTATCTTTGTGTTTAAAGATGTTATTTGTGCTCAGAGATGTTACCTGTGTGTCTAAAGACCTCACCTGTGCGTTTAAAGCTCTCAGTTAACAGAGCTGTTCTCCGTGTGCCCAAAGAGGCTGGCTTTGTGCTTCAAGGTGCCATTTGTGTCTAAAGAAAGGTGCTGTGAAACCCAGGTGAGTTCTTTCACACAGCAAAGCCCCACCCAGCTCATAACACTTCCTAACACGTGAAAGAAACCAATCAACTACCCAAGTGGGTGAGCTCTTGTCTAACACAAGCTGTTAGGAGTTGCCTCTTCTAGGTACTATCAGTGTCCAACAAGGCAGAAGCTATGAGAGAATCTACAGTACCTGAGCACAAACCCAATGTCACCTGGGAGTCCCTGTTCTCATCTCAGCTGTGAGGAGACAAACTGCTGTTTGCTGAGCTTTCGAATCACCTACATCTGAGATGGCTGGAATCAAGTGTGAACTGTACTTGTGATTGAATCACCTACCTCTGAGATGGCTGGAATCAAGTGTGAACTGTACTTGTGACTGAATCACCTACATCTGAGATGGCTGGAATGAAGTGTGAACTGTACTTGTGACTGAATCACCTACATCTGAGATGGCTGGAATGAAGTGTGAACTGTACTTGTGATTGAATCACCTACCTCTGAGATGGCTGGAATGAAATGTGAACTGTACTTGTGATTGAATCACCTACCTCTGAGATGGCTGGAATCAAGTGTGAGCTGTACTTGTGATATTCATTAGTCTAAGTATTGGTTTAGATTAGCAGAACAGTACTCAGCAACACTCTGAGTGAACTAGACAGGGGTGGATTGTGCTGGTTTGAAGCCAGCTAGAATGGTTTGGTGAGGAGAATTAGATTACAGGCTGTGAAAGGGAACCAATGGTGACATCTGCTTTACTCATAGGCTTGCTGAGATGTATAAGAACAAGAAGCTGGACATAGATAACACAGATGCCTCTGGGCTTCGGGCTGCATCTCTCTCTCTAACCCAACCTGCCATCTGTGTGACTAACCCACCTGCTTCCTAATCCCCCTGGCTGACTCTCCAATCTTCCTTGGGCACAAGGCAACGTCTGGGGTAAGGTAGAGAGGGGTGGGACAAGGTGGAAGGGTGGTTGGGAGCCCCTCCTGGGGACTCAGGTTTCTGGGAGGGCTGTTGTGTTTCTCTATCACCTTTTAACTTGTCTATTTCTGTAGATATGTTGTAAATCTCTGCTTGTACCTTGTGCTAAGCTGTAAATATAAAGCTCCATTCCATTTCCAGAGCTGGCTGAGTCTAGTCTGGGTGATTTCCAAAGTGTGGGGGGGGGGGAGGCAGGGAAACACCCAAACCATCACAGCTCTCAACCCCTCCCCCCTCCCCTCCTCCACCCTCTGCTGCCTATCTCTGTTCACATTCCTTTGAGTACAAAACTGCACTGCAAACTGATTTCTACCAACAAAAAGCTTTGATTCTGGAGTGTTTTCTCAGCTTGGGTTTAGATTCCAAGCCTTAAATCAGAGGAAAACTATTTTCTGCTCAGCTGAGAACTGAGATGGATTAAAGCATCCCTAAAGAGCCTGCTTTATTTTGGACTTCTTGTTGATAAGAGACAAACGAGGCACTAATTAAGAACTGGCTTCCAAGTCATCTCTTTTCATCAAAGCTCAGGATCTAGTTTCAAAATGAAATGAAAAGAGATGGTTCTGGCCACAACAGGTCACTGAGGCTGGTGGGAGCCCAGGTGAAAGGTGTTGTGGATGCTAAAGATCCGGGTGGGTTGAGGAGGGAACTGGATAGGACCACAGAAGGAAGATACAGAGATGCCACTAAGTGAAGAAAACCCAGGTGCAGCTCAGGATGTTCCTGAGGCTGGAAATGATGGTCTTTGCTAGGGCAGTAAAGAAAAGCCTCATAGCTGCCTGCCCTGGTCTTAACACTCTGTGCTAGTTTGAGCCTAGCTGGGATATTTTGGTGAGAAGAAGATGCTAGGCTGTGAAAAGGAAACAAAGGGGATGGCTGCTGCACTCCTAGGCTTGCTGAGATGGATAAGAACACAAACAGAGATAACACAGAGTTTGCTCTCTGGCTTTGGGCTGCACTTCTCTCTCTCTCTAACTGGCTGCCTGACTAATCCATCTGCTTCCTAACCCCTTCTGGCTGATCCTCCAAACTCACCTTGAACGTAAGGCAAAGTCTGGGATAAGGCAGAGGGGTGAGAGGGAGGTGGAAGAGTGGTTGGGAGCCCCTCCTGGGCACTCTGGTTTCTGGCAGGGCTGTTGTCTTTCTGTACTGCTTTTAACTTGTTTATGTCTGTCTATAGCTGCAGGCATTGTAAATCTCTGCTTGGATATTGTGCTAAGCTGTACACAGAAAGCTTCAGTCTTCAATTCCCAGCTGGGCTGAGTTTAGTCTGGGTGATTTTCTTAGCTGGGGGGGAGGCAGGGAACACCCAAACCATCACACACTCTTCCCAAGACATCTACTTCTGGCTGCTGCCAGGAGGACATCATCTCAGCCAGGCACCAAAGCAGCCTGCTGAGAGAAGTGTTCGTTTGGGAAGCCACAGCAGTTGTGGCTCAGTTTGGTTTCTGAGGAGTGGCCTCTAAAAGGTGAAGAGATTTCTGTCTCCTTTCACACCTCCATGCTAGAGCTAACTTGGAAGTCTAACTTCACTTCGAGGGGGAGCTGTGCTCCGTGGGGCACCTGTGACAGCACTTGGGGGCTTTCCCTGGGTTTGTTTCCATGCATAAGCTGAAGAAATCTGCCATTTGCTTGCCCTCCACACCACACTCCCTCAGTAATGACTGCCCTAAGCCCCATGTGGCACAGGAGGGACAAGGAGAAGGCAAAAGCTGAAGAAATCTGCCATTTGCCTGCTCTCCACACCACACTCCCTCAGTAATGACTGCCCTAAGCCCCATGTGGCACAGGAGGGACAAGGAGAAGGCAAAAGCTGAAGAAATCTGCCATTTGCCTGCTCTCCACACCACACTCCCTCAAGTAATGACTGCCCTAAGCCCCATGTGGCACGGGGGGGACCAGGAGAAGGCTTCTACCAGCGTGAGGTTGAGCCCCCAGGGTGCTAAGCTTGGATTCAGAAGGCACAGGTACCTCGTTCTTCTCCAGGCTGCACTCTGACATCACTTTATCTCCTTGCTCTTGGAAGGTGATGATGATTAAAGCCACAAAGATGTTGACAAAGAAAAAAGGGAAGACAACAAAATAGACCACGTAAAAGATAGACATTTCCATTCGGTAGCCAGGGCTGGGACCCTGTTCCTCGTAGGTAGCATCCACCGAGTGCTTCAGCACGCTGCAAGCAAGGGCAAAGAGAGAAGAAGAGTCACTGAAAGCAGTGTGAAGCACCAAGGGCACCTTGAGAGTCACCTGCTGGCCTTCACTCAGGTTTGCCACATATGCTCAGGTCAAACTCGTTCCCATCCCTATGGCTGGGAAGAAGTTTTCCTTGAGGATATTTTGAGGGAAACCTTTCACCGTTGTGCAGACATCAGTGCAGATCCACTGATCCCCTTGGCCAAGGAGTGGGGGATGCAGTCAGATCTTGGCTTCTCTTCTCTGGCCAACAGGCAGGCAGGAAGGGTGGGAGAAGGAGGGTGGTGATGCTCTCCGAGTAGGGGAAGGAAACACAGTGAGGGACTGGAGAAGGGAGACTGATGCTGTATGTTTTGTCCTTTGTTTTCTGAACTAGCTGGAGGTGGAGGAGAGGGAAGGCCTGCCAGGGAGGAGCCCTGCCCTTGACTTGCACTCCAGCTGCCCCAGCAGGGAAGTGTGCCAAAATAAAGTCATGTGCTGAACAGTAAACATCGTCTGGGCACTGGCATACTTCCAGCATAGGTCACACTACTTCTTTCCCCTCGTTTTCTTACATTCCCAGTATCAGTTTTCCACCTGAGAGAGGCATGCAAGCCCAAAAGACTGGAGCAGGCAAGCTCTTAAGCACCCAAAACTGCCCAAGCATCCCTGTGCGAGCCCAGAAGAGCGGCAGGGAAAACCCAGAGCCCTTCCTGCTCAGTCACTCCATACTCACACAAGGGGAAGTAAAAGCTGAGCTGGCAAAAGCCCATTCTTATTTCACAGGTCACCTGCCAGTTAAGTGTCCCTCAGAGCTGTGGGAAGCTGTCATGACCTCTGTGACCAGTCACAGCTACTCACGTTGGCCACCCCTCGCCCGTGGAGACGGTGAAGAGCGTGAGCAGAGCCCAGAGCACGTTGTCGTAGTGGAACTCATACTTCTTCCATTCCCTGGGCTGTGCTTCCACCTCATCTTTTTCATAATCAAGGTACTGACCCCTAGGGAAAAAAAAAAAGAAAGGCAAAGATTGAGAGCAAATGAAAGAATTCCACCAAAGCAGCCACTTCCTCTGACTCACTGAGGAGCATCGAGAGGTCCCAGGAGGAAAGTCTGACTGAGCACTGTATGAAAGGCAGATACAGAGAGAGGTTTGTGACAGAGGGAAAGGCCATTTTGTGGAGTCATTTTGAGCCACAGGAACTGGATCTGTGCTCTAGAAAGGAAAGAGTTTGTAATTAGAATAGAATAGGATAGAATAGAATAGAANGGCACTAAGTGCCCCAGCCAGGCTTGGCTTCAACACCTCCAGCCACAGCCACTCCACCACCTCCCTGGGCAGCCCATTCCAATGCCAATCACTCTCTCTGACAACAACTTCCTCCTAACATCCAGCCTGAACCTGCCCTGGCACAGCTTGAGGCTGTGTCCTCTTGTCCTGTCCCTGGCTGCCTGGCAGCAGAGCCCAACCCCACCTGGCTACAGCCTCCCTGCAGGGAGCTGCAGACAGCAATGAGCTCTGCCCTGAGCCTCCTCTTCTGCAGGCTGCACACCCCCAGCTCCCTCAGCCTCTCCTCATAGGGTTTGTGTTCCAGGCCTCTCCCCAGCCTTGCTGCCCTTCTCTGGACACCTTCCAGCACCTCAACATCTCTCTGGAATTGAGGAGTCCAGAACTGTCCAGGAGTCTCCTCAAGCTCAGCAGACACCTGCCTGGTGCAGCTTTGGGACGCTCGAGGGAGCTGCTGCTACCCAAGCAAAACGAGGCTCCTGCCCAACACACCCCTCCCAGCCAGCCATACCTGCAGTCCTTCTCCAGCTCCTTCGACTCATCTGTGCAGTAGAAGAATCTGCCTTTGAAGAGCTGCACAGCAATGACAGCAAAAATGAACATGAAGAGCATGTAAACGATGAGGATATTGAGGACGTTCTTCAGGGAGTTCACCACACAGTCAAAGACAGCCTGGGGATGGAGGAGAGCAAGGTGAAGGGGTGGGAAGCAAAGAAGAGTTCATCTAACATCTTCTTGTCTGGCATCTGAGCACACTTGAGAGTAACTGCAACCATAGAACGGTTTGGCTTGCAAAGGACCCAAAAGATCACCCAGTTCTGATCCCCCTGCTGTGGGCCCTCAAAGTCTTATCCAACCTGGCCTTGATCACTTCCAGCGAGGGGAAATCCACAGCCTCCCTGGGCAGCCTGTTCCAGTGTCTCACCAATCACAGAACTGTCAAGGTTGGAATGGATCTTAAGGATCATCCAGTTCCAACCCTCCTGCCATGGGCAGGGACACCTCACACTAAATCAGGCTGTTCAGAGCCACATCCAGCCTGGCCTTAAAAACATCCAGGGATGAGGCTTCCATCACCTCCCTTGGGCAGCCTATGCCAATGTCTCACCACCCTCATGGTGAAGAACTTCAGGCTGAGAGAGTTGGGGCTCTGCAGTCTGGAGAAGAGAAGGCTTCCAGGAGACCTTAGAGTGGCTTTGCAGTATCTGAAGGGAGCCTACAGGAAGGCTGGGGAGGGACTATTGACAAGGTCTGGGAATGTCAGGACGAGGGGGAATGGGTTTGAACTGGCAGAGGGGAGATTTAGACTGGATGTTAGGAGGAAGTTCTTTACAGTGAGGGTGGTGAGACACTGGCACAGGTTGCCCAGGGAGGTTGTGGATGCTTCCTCCCTGGAGCTGTTTAAGGCCAGGCTGGATGAGGCCTTGAGCAACCTGCTCTAGTGGGAGGTGTCCCTGCCTATGGCAGGGAGTTGGAGCTGGATGATCCTTGAGGTCCCTTCCAACCTAAACCATTCTATGATTCTATGATTCTATGTCTGACCTAAACCTGCCCTCCTCTACTTTGGCTCCTTTCCCCCCCATCCTGTCACTACCCAACACCCTCAAATGCTCCTTTCTTGTAGCCCCCTTCAGACACTGGAAGGCCACAAGAAGGTCACCTGGGAGCCTTCTCTTCTCCAGACTGACCAGCCCCAACTCTCTCAGTCTGCTTCCAGAGCAGCTCCAGCCCTCTGATCATCCTTGTGGCCCTTCTCTGGACACACTCCAGCACTTCCAGATCCTTCTTAAGAGCACCAGTGGCTCCAGGCACAGTGCTCCAGGTGGGGTTTCAGCAGAGCAGTGCAGAGGGGCAGAATCCTCTTCCTCACCCTGCTGCCCACACTCCTCTTGCTACACCCAGGCTCTGGTTGGCTCTCTTGGTTGCAAGTGCACACTGCTGGCTCATGTTGAGCTTCTCACCCACCAGCACCTCCATGTCCCTTTCCTCAGGACTGCTCTCAAGCAGGCACTGCCCAGCCTATATCAGTGCCTGAGGATTGCCTCGACCCAGGTGCAGGACCTTGCCCTTTGGTCTGGACATGCTACAAGAGTTGGGGCTCTTCAGCGTGGAGAAGAGAAGGCNCATTGGGTGCTTCTGTGCTCCACAACCTCCCTGGAGGTGTTCAAGGCCAGGTTGGATGAGGCCTTGAGCAACCTGTTCTAGTGAGAGGTGTCCCTGCCTATGGCAGGGGTTTGGAACTGGCTGAGCTTTGAGCTCCCTTCCAACCCAAACCATTCTATGATTCTATGACTTGTGCCCTAATTTCTTCCTCATCTCCAATCTAATTCCCCAACCTACAACCCATGGGTAGTTCCATGGACTTGCACACCAAATGTCTGATCAAGAGTCCTGCTCCAGCAATGAGAACTGACATCAGGTTCCTCCATCTGCTGCTGGCTCAGCAGGTTTGGCTGTGCCACTGATTCCTCTGCTGCTGCCCAGAAAAGTGATGGAGATGATTGCAGCTCATGGAGGTAAATATCAATCCTAAGGAAATCATAGAATCAAGCAGGTTGGAAGAGACCTCCAAGCTCAGCCAGTCCAACCTAGCACCCAGCCCTGGCCAATCAACCAGACCATGGCACTAAGTGCCCCATATATCTCCATGGCTAATAACCAAATGAGAAACATCCTTGGGGCTAAGTGGAAACTCATCTAATATGTTTCTCCCTGACCCTTATTTGAACTGTTGGAGTAATCAGGAAAAGAGACCAGACACAAACCAACAAAAGCTTGGAATAATATTTTCCCAAGTCACTGCCTATCAAAATCGAGCCTGACTAATCTAAGCAGCCTCTGCCACTCCTGAACTCCCCACAAGGAACCTCTCAGCTACATTTACTATGTGGTTATTAGTCACTGCTGCCTTGCCACAAGTAATCTTGGGTTCAGTTGTAGCCTGAGAAGTTTGTTGCAGTAATAGCAACTGAGAGAGCCCAGAGTTTGGGCAGGGCTGTGCCTGCTTCTCTGAATGGAAGAGCAGAAGCCATAAAATTGCTCTTCTGATGGCACACAGAAGTAGGATCATAGAATGGTAGGAGTTGGAAGGGACCTCCAAAGATCACTGAGTCCAACCCCTCCTGCCAGAGCAGGGTAACCCAGGGCAGGTCACACAGGAATACATCCAGGTGGATCTTGAGAGGCTCCAGAGAAGGAGACTCCACAACCTCTCTGGGCAGCCTGCTGCAGGGTGTCTGCACTCTCCCAACAAAGAAGTTTCTTCTCATGTTGAAATGGAACTTTCTGGGTTCCAGTTTGTGCCCATTGCCCCTTGTCCTATCACAGGACACTGCTGAAAAGAGCCTGGCCCCTTTTTGCCTCCCACCCTTCAGATACTTACAAACCTTCCTAAGATCCTCTCAACCTTCTCCAGGCTGAGCACTGGAATGCATTAAAACACTGGCAATGTCCCTACAGCTTTTTAGCAGGGCCTGTTGTGACAGGCCAAGGGCTGATGGTTTGAAACTAAAAGAGAGAGATTTAGACTGGAGAGAATCAGAGAATCAACCAGGTTGGAAGAGACCTCCAAGCTCATCCAGCCCAACCTAGCACCCAGCCCTAGCCAGTCAACCAGACCATGGCACTGAGTGCCTCATCCAGGCTTTTCCTGAACACCTCCAGGGACAGTGACTCCACCACCTCCTTGGGCAGCCCATTCCAATGCCAATCACTCTAAGGAAGAAACTTTTCATGTTGAGTGTGGTGAGACCCTGCCCCAGGTTGCCCAGAGAGGTGGGAGCTGCCCTTTAGAATCATAGAATGGTTTAGATTGGAAAGGACCTCAAAGGGATCCTCAAAGACTGTAGATGTTCCTCCTGGAGGTGCTCAAGGCCAGATTGGATAAGGCCTTCAGCAACCTGGTCTGGTGGAAGATGTCCCTGCCTATGGCAGGGGAGGGTTGGAACCAGATGATGTTTAAGGCCCCTTCCAACTCAAGCCATTCCATTCTATGAATCACTCAGCTCCAACCCCCTGCCATAGGCA
>WAAF01003195.1:0-20347 GCA_013400475.1 Tricholaema leucomelas
CCTCACCAGGTTGTTTCCTAGCAGGGCAGGACGTTGCTGTGTGGAGGTGATGCTGCAGCGTGCTAATTTGAAGCTATCTGGAGTGTTTTGTAGAGAAGAATTAGATTACAGTCTGTGAAAGTGAAGCAATGGTGATGTCTACTTCACTCATAGGCTTGCTGAGATGTATAAAAACAAGAATCCAAACATAGATAGGAGAGACACTCTCTGTGTGGGCTTTGGGCTGCATTTCTTTCTCTAACCTAACCTGCTGTCTCTCTGATTAATCCACCTGCTTTCTAACACCCCTGTCCAACCCTCCAGTCTTCCTTGGGCACAAGGCAGCATCTAGGCCAAGGTAGAGAGGGGTGGGAGAAGGTGGAAGGGTGGTTGAGAGCCCCTCTTGGGAATTCAGGTTTCTGGGAGGGCTGTTATGTTTCTGTATTACCTTTTACCTTGTGTATTTCTGTATAGAACTGTATCTGTTGTAGGTATCTGCTTGTACATTCTGCTAAGCTGTAAATATAAGCTTTATTCAATTTCCAGAGCTGGCTGAGTCTAGTCTGGGTGATTTCTAAAGTGTGTGTGGGGAGGGTGGGTAACATCCAAACTTCTGGATGACCAAAGAGCCAGAAGAGCTTTTGGGACAGGATTGAGTCACCTCTTCTGGCCAGTCACAGAATGTGGTGTTCAGGGTTTGGTGTCTAAGTGATATGGCAAGGGCTGGGAGCCAGAGTAGAACTTGAGTGGCAGCAACAAGGTCAGGTCATAAAATAAGGAGTTTGGCATTGTGCGGTGGCTGCTGTTATGTTGGTAGCTGCTGTGAGGAAGTTACTTGCTCCTAGAGCACCTTGAGTCCTGTGTCCAGTTCTGGGCTCCTCAATTAAAGAGAGATGTTGAGATACTGGAATGTGTCCAGAGAAGGGCAACAAAGCTGGTTAGAGGCCTGGAGCACAGCCTTGTGAGGAGAGGCTGAGGGATCTGGGGTTGTTTAGTCTGGAGAGGAGGAGGCTCAGGGGTGACCTCATTGCTGTCTACAACTACCTGAAAGGAGGTTGTAGCCAGCTGGGGTTGGTCTCTTCTCCCAGGCAACCAGCACCAGAACAAGGGGAAACAGTCTCAAGCCGTGCCAGGGAAGGTCTAGGCTGCATGTTAGGAGGAAGTTCTTGACAGAGTGATTGGCATTGGAATGGGCTGCCCGGGGAGGTGGTGGAGTTCCTGTCCCTGGAGGTGTTCAAGCAAAGACTGCATGGGGCACTTAGTGCCATGGTCTAGTTGATTGGATGGGACTGGGTGATAGGTTGGACTGGACAATCCTGGAGGTCTCTTCCGAGCTGGTTGATTCTATGATGCACCTGCTGGGTGTGGTGAAAAACTGCCTGCAGTTCCTGAGGCTGCTGCTGAGCCAGGTTAGCAACGAGAGAGAGGTACAAAGAAACAGAGACAACTCAGGGGCTAAGACTGCTCAGGAGGTACTGTTCAATAACTGCTGTAAAATGCTGGACACAGCACAGGGCACACAGGAGGTTTCCCCTCCCCAGCGCAAGCTTTACCGAGTTCACACACAGTTAACTACTGCAAACTCCTGCTGCTTCCTGTTCCTTTGCATTCGGCTTCTCTTAGCCATGCGTAGCAGTCCAACCCCCTGCCAGAGCAGGATCACCTACACCAGATCACACAGGAGCACATCCAGGCAAGCTTTGAATATCTCCAGAGAGGGAGACTGCACAAGCCTCCTGGGCAGCCTGCTCCAGTACTCTCTCTCACTCACAGAGAAAAAATTCTGTCTCCTGTTTACATGGAATTTCTTATGCCTGAAGAAGGTAAAGAGGTTCCTGTGTTTCATGTGTAGTCCTCACTGTTGTGGAGGCAGGGAATTAACGTGGCTGCGTCAGGGATATATATAAAAATAGAATTATTTTATTTTCCCATTAATCTGCCCCCAAAACTATATACAGTAATTAATTTAGTTTTTAATTATCAGATTCAGTTAGCTTGAGAAGATCTATAAGGATACCATAGGTAAATTTGACTATTTTGGAAGTCAGAAATTGGAAAAGGCTAAGCTACTAAATATAGCATCCACCACTATTAATCACGCTGAGCCATTAAGTTTACTCTCAGGTGAGTCAGTCTGGCTGAAAGAAAGGGCAGTCCAGATGCTTGTCCCCTCACTCTATTTCAGAAGCCATCCAAGGATCATTAAGGACTATCAAGCCTGCATAGAGGGTGCTTATGGTGGAAGCCGTCCAAAGCAGAGGCGGTTCTGTCCCTCAGGAGCTTGTCCTTCAGAGCGCCAGGGGACTCTTTCTTGCAGAATCTATCCAGGTAGGGGGAAGAACTCTAAGGTGGGAGTCCCAAGGTGGGAAGTCCTCCAGTATTTATACTCTTCCTAGACAAAGAGCTGAGTTACCACTTCCTAGGCACAAAGACCACAGCCAATCCCCAACCCGATTCCAGCACAGGCACTGCACAGGGCACCCCTCGTGCCAGTAGGGCCCCTTGTTCCCCTCCCCCCTTCACGCCTGCAGGGCAGAGGCGGGGAAACAGGTCTTTTCGCACCTTTTTCCTCTCCCATTCAAACCACAGAGGGAGAGGAATTTTGGGGTATACAGGACTCCAGGACACCCACTTAGTGTGATTATGGGTACGAGGATAATGGCAGCAGTTACTTTGTAGGAGATGGTTTGTGCTACTGCTTGGAGTGCGCCAATTAAAGCTTGTTTTGAGCAGGAGCCTCAGGCTGATCCCAGGATGGAGAAGACTGCTAGGCTGTCTGTGGCCAGCAGAAATAGAAGGCCCAAGCTGAGAGCAGTGAGTGAGAAGGGAAGGAGCAGGGGGGTTCAGATAGTGCTAGGAGCAGTGCTGGTGCAGATGTTGTAAGGGATAATAGGGGGGCTGAGGTAGGTGCTGGATGGGTTCTTTAATGCACAGCTTTGCTCCATCTGCTAAGGGCTGTGAATGCCCCAAAGGGCCAATGATGTTTGGAGCCCTTGGGGCTTGTATGGCGCTCAGGACTCTTTGTTCAACTCATGTTAGCAAAGCTGCTGCAGTTAAGATAGGGACAGCCTAGGAAAGGGGCATGAGTAGGTAGTCAGGGCTGAAGTGTGAGTCTTAGGTAAGTCGTGGCAGCCAGGGAGAGGACTTGAACCTTTGGGTAAAGGGCTTAAGCCTTTTGCATTTACTAGGCTGTGCCATGCCAGCTCTCCTTTTCGAGGGTGAGGTCTATGGGTCCTTGTAGTAGTTGAGTTGGGTCCCTCACTTAAGGGGAAGTCCTGCTTATATGGATAGGCCTTTTTTTTCCAGTCTTCATGTGCTAGGGAAAATCCATCCTGGATAGAAACTGACTTGGATTACTCTGCTCTGAACTCAGGTCACATAGGACCATTAATGGCTGAGCAAAGGAACCCTTCGTAGCATCTGCACCATTGTGATGTCCTGGTCCAACACTGAGGTTGTAAACCTCCTTGTCTGTATGGGCTGGTGTAGGGGCTGGCGCTGCTGTCCCTGGGGCAGCTTGGTCCGTTCATCAGTTCTGCTGGGCCTGGTAACTATTAGCACGTTGAGAGGCTGCCCTTGGTTAAGAGCTGTGCTCCTGTCTGAAGAGAATTTCTTTTTCTGCAAGGCCAAAAACTACAGGGCAGTAGATGGAGGGGTGAGGTAAGTCTGGTAGATTCCTCTATCAGAGGAGGTTCTCAGATCCTGCAGGCATGTGGTGCACTCTTCCCCCACTCAGCCCCTCACAGAGGACTGTGTATTGCTTCCAGGCTTACATTGTGTTGGCAGCCCATCAGGTGTCGATGAGGAAAATGTGAGATAGCCCAGACTTGGGCAGGGGTGAGCTATAGGTCTGGTGCTGGAGTAGATGATTCTATATTCTCCTCATGGCAATGAAGGGACCACTGGCAGAGGGGTTGGTGGCTGCTGCAACAGTCATGAGGTGCTGCTGCACACCCAGGTCCTGCACCAGGGAACTGCATGATTACAAGTACATGTGGATGGGCTTGTGTGAGACCTCTGCCACGTAAGAAGCAGCAACATCCTCAAGACCAGGAAAGCAAAGCAAAGCTCAGCATTAGTTCTCTTTACACTTATTTAGCTGAACTGAAAGGACCCTCCAGGAAGGCTGGAGCAGGACTTTGCCTAAGGATATCTAGTAACAGGACAAGGCGGAAAGGTTTTAAGCTGAGGGAGAGTAGGTTTAGACTGGATCTTGAGAAGCTCTTCAGTATGAAGGCAGTGAGATTCTGGAATATAGTCTGCCCAAGGATGTTGTGGATGCCTCCCTGGGGCTGTTCAGAGCCAGGTTGGCTGAGGCCTTGAGCAGCTGAGTCTAGTTGAGAGGCATCCCTGCCCATAGCAGGGAGGTTGGAGTAGATGATCTCTAAGGTTCCTTCCAGCCTGAGCTGTTCTGTGACTCTGGCTCTGATGTGTGCTGCCCATTGGCTTCAAAGTTCCACAGGGTCTTCTTCTCTTATATTTTTCTTCCTGCTCTTGCCCAGGAAGATCAATGTCACTGATTACCTGTAAGTGGCAGTTCAGACCTCATTTAGCCACGCAGACAAGTCTCACTTTATGGGGTAATTGGTTGTACTGCCTTCACATGGGTAGGATCCTGCAGCTGTTCTACATGATCTCACCAGGCAGGCATCATCTTCACTACTTGGTGTGCTGCAGGCTGTGGCTTGGGTAAACAGCCAGGCCTTTGCTTTGCCCAGTTCCTTTTACGGCTTCGAATCTTCCTGCTGGGTGCTCCTGAGTCAGTCTGACAGGATGGTTTGATACAGGTTTTGTTAGAATTAGGATATCAGTTATTAGTCTGTTAATAATGTGATGATGGAAGTTTGAACCAAGAGGGGATGACTCCAGTTACTGATTCCAGAATTGCTTCTCCTGCTCATTAGGAAACATTTTTTCCCAGCAAGAGTGGTCAGACACTGGAATGTGCTGCCCAGGGAGGTGCTGGAGTCACCAATCCTGGATGTATTTAACAGTTGTTTGGATGTGGTACTTGAGGATATGGTTCAAGGGTGAACTTTGTAGAGGGATATTGGTTGGATTTGATGGTCCTGAAGGTCTTTTCCAACCATAATGTTTCTGTGATTCCATGCTTCTCCCAGGTAAACTGAGGCACAGCAGAATTCCCTGTAGACAAGGCACAAAGCAGCCAGGCAAGGCCCAAAGCATCAAGGCACCATGTCTGCAGCTTTGTCTTGCTTGTATCGTTTGTCTCAGACTTTATTTGGCCATAGGCAGCACAAGATGTAAACACGAGCAAAGTATGTCTGGATGTGCTATTCAAACTCCCTGACTCCAAGTCTTTTGTCCGTTTCTCACATTTGCTGGACTCCAGAAGGGGGAGGGGGAGAGGAGCATTATGGTCTGGACATGCCAGGATGTATTTGGTTTGGGCTTCTTTAGGACATATTTTAGGACTCCTTTTGGGACTGACTTAGGGCCCTTTGGCCCTTCCACCACAGGTTTTCATTGTTACTTCATCTTTCCCTTGGGCACAGGTCTCTGCAGCACCTGCTGAGCTTTTCTAGCACCTTGACTAAGTCTGCAGCATGTTTCAGTTAGGGCCTTCAAGAGTTTCAAAGAGATGTTGATGTTTTTTAGGGCAGTTTGAAACCATTCTGAGTGTTTCTGAAGAGCATCCAATGTAGAAATGAGCCTAGAAGCTGACTGGAATCTCTTCAGAATTGGTTGTTAAGAGATTTTCAGAGATTTTAATGACAGTTCAAGAGTTTTGACATGGTTTTGAAGGGATTTGTTGACTTTTGAAGATGCTTTGAGGAGTTTTGAAGACATTTTGATTATTTTTTTCAGGCATATTTGAAGAGTTTTGAGAACCCAAAAACTCCTGAAAATCTCTCCACAATCTTCAAGCTCAGATCTTACTGTGCCGTTGGTGGTTGTATGAACTAAAAGGCTTGCAAGGATTTTAATCAGTTTTTAGGGGGAGGTTCAGAGCTTTAAAGAGATGTTGTTGATTTTTAATGCAGTTCTAGGCCTCTTGACAGATTTTTCAGGGCTGCTGTAGTCTTAAAGAGGCCCAGAGACTCCTTAAAATCTCTGCAAAACCACTCTCCAGGGTTCTGAAGAGAGTTTATTAACTTGTAAAGAGCTTTTGGAGTTTTGCAGAGATTTTGGTGGTTTTTTTCTTTTTCCAGGAAGTTTTTAAATGTTTTTAAGCGTTTTTGAAGGGTGTTGGACACTTAAAGAAGCCTGGAAACTCACTGAAATCTCTTCCAAATCAGTTTCAAGAGTTTTGGAGGCATTTTAATGACTGGAAGATGTTGTGGTAGGCCTGATGGGCCAGGAATAGGTTATACATGTCCTGGATTGCCCAGACATATTTTTTTCCTGTGGCAAACAAGGTGTACAGGCTTAGCTTGTGCCTGCCTTGTGCAAGGCCTGTGCTTTTGCTAAATTTGATTAAGGTAAGCGTATGGTTTCACCTACTATGGTCAAGCTTGGATAACTGCCATTCTGATTGGCTATTCTGTGTCCAAAGGCCCATTAATCTCAGCCCACATTGATAAAAGAAATACTCAGGTAAACGCAGTGTGCTGTGCTCTGCCATTGTGTTTGTGCCTGCTGTTGCCTGCTGCCATTGCTTACTGCGTTATTGCCTGCCTGGAAACTCCACTGTCGTGAATTTACCAGGAACAGACTCCAAAAGCCTGCATGCAATCGGCCTGCATAGCCAGCATGACATCGTGCTGAGACTGCACATCCAAGATATCCTGCCTGCACGTGAAAGTCTTCTGCCAAGACAGAAAGTCTTGGAGATACACAGATTGTCCAGGGGAGCCAGGAGACAAGGTCAGAGATTGTCTGCCTCCTTTCCCCAGCACTCTGTAGCTTAGGAAGAATCAGAAGTCTCAGTGGTTGACAAGGAAGACAGAAGTCCCTGAAGCGTTTCAGTGCTGTCTGAAGCTGCAGCCAGCCCCAGTAAGTCGGGAGATAATATTTTGTGAGTAAATCCTAAAATGCCTCTTTGCGATTCACCACTGCCTTCTGCCACAAGCAGAAAGGTGCTCCTTGAGGCCCTCTGGTGGGCAAGTAGTGTATTGACTGTGAGCGGCACTTGGCCACAAGATTTTCTTCCAGTTCAGTGAATGTTTCTCTATTTTGCTGGTTGTGACTGGAGCTGGTTATTATCTGTAGAATATTTCCATGACCATACAAAGAACTGATTATTATTATTCAAATTAGTGGTCAGGGGTGGCAGAGTTCTGAATATCAACATTAATAAACAATATTAATTGTGGGGAAAAAAAAATCATCTGGCATTAATTAATTTCCCCTTTGTAACAGAAGACTTTTGAACAGATTTTGATGATTTGTGAGGTGATTTTAAGCCACGTTAAGCATTTTCAGTGGACATTGAACACCAACAGAAGCCAAGAAATGAATTTAAATCTCTCCAAAATGAGTTTGTAGCAGTTTTGAATAATTTTAATGGCTTTTGAAGAAATTCTGATCATTCCAGATTTGGTTTTTAAGAGATTTGACTTCTTCTGGTGAGTTTTATGGGTCTTTAAGAGTTCTAAATAGACAGTGATGATGTTTAAGACAGTTTTAAGCCTCCTTTAGTGTTTTTGAAGGGTGTGGAAAGACAAAGTCATTAAAATCTCTCCAAAATGAGTTTTAAGAATATTGAAGAGATGTTAATGATGTCTGAAGACTTTCTGAAGAGATTTGGGTGTTTTGCTCAGGCATATTTGAAGAGTTTGGAAAACCTAAACCTGTAACTCATTAAAATCTCTCCAGTGCTCTCAAAAAGGAGATTTTAATGCATATTTGTGTGGGTTCAGAAACTCACAGGAGTTCTAGAAACTCTTTTAGTGAGGTTTTTGGGATCTTTAGTTTTTTTGAAGATATGTTGATGGTTTTAGTGCAGTTGTAAGCATTTTAGAAGAGTATCAAACACATAAATGAGCCTAGAGATGACTAAAATCCCTTCAGGATTATTTTTTAGGAGTTTAAGAGCTTTGAAGGATTTTTGACAAGTTTTGAGAGGATTTTGGTGATTTCTTTCAGTTGGTTTTAAGCTTATTAAGTATTTTGGGAGGGATTTGAACACATGGTTGGGTACTTGGGTAGGGTTAGTGATGCTTCACTGGCTATGAATTGGATAGGAAGCTTTGCCTGCATGTGGGACTGATTCAGCCACTCAGTGGCACAGAGAGGGCCACTGCAGACTCGATCTCCTCCTTGTCCTTATTGTTCTTATACTCTTCTACCTCCTCCTCCTCAGCTTCTACCTCTTTGTCCTCCTCTTCCTCAAAGCTGCACTCAAGCTCCTCCAACTCAATGCTCTCATCCTGTGGCTTCCACTGAGCCATGCTGTGGTCTGGATCAGTCCTGGGACCTTGGTGGGACCCTGGGAACTTCTGGAGGACACAGAGTGAGTGCAGATTGACAGATGGAGGGTCAAGGCTGCAGGGGATGGGAAAGCTTAGTTCAGCAGCTGTGTGGCTCTGGCTGGCTCCTACCTGCAATGGTGGTGGCAGCAACTGACCCTGGAAGAATAAACAGCCAAACTCTGCCTGAGTCCCCTGACACCTCCTGGCATCCAACACTGCCCAAGCAGGCCCTTGGGGGTCCTACCCACACACCACACCCTATATCCCATGGCTGGACTCACCTGAGGTCTCACTTCCTCTCTGTCTCCTTCATCAGTTCCTGCATGAGGAGGCTGCAGGGTCCTTCCCCACCCCTCTTCTGTAACCCCCCCCCTTGACTCATTGCTGGTTCTTTCAGCCCTCCTGCTTATTGCAGCTCTTAGTCTCAGGACCTTCCATTCTTGTACTCCTACTTTCAGCCCAGTTCTTTAGATGCTTCCTCAGACACAACATTTTCCACCCCACCCTTCTAACTGCAGTAGCAGTGGAGGTGGGGGACATGGGGCTCTGGAATAGCAAAGACACCAGAGACATGGATGGCCTAGGAATGATCAGGCAGAAATTAGGCCTTATCTCTCCAAAAAGGGGACAGGCTTAAGGGCCCATTTGGGAAATATGTGCAGGAAGTGACAGAATCATTTCAGGAGATAAAAGAAGTAAATTCTCCTGCACATCTGCCTGTGTCAGCTGGGAGCTTGCCCACAGACTGTGGGCACTGTGCTCTCACAGCAAACCTCATTTTCTCTTGGGGATGTGGAGAACTACTAAGAGAAAGCTGGCAGAAATGGGTGGGGAGAGAAGGAAACCAAACCCTCTGGAATGAGTCTCTTTAGGCTGCCTGTGTGTGCATGGTGCTGGAGGTGTCAGGTTTGGCCAGGAGTCAGAGACTCCTCCAGCATCAGAGTGAGGGCTGAAGAAGTTTTTCAAGAAGCTGACCAAGTCCCTTCCCCCTTTCCTGCATCTGCAGAGAGCAGGAGCATCCCTTCCTATGTCCTCAGGGCCCTGCTGGCAGGAGTTGCCTGCAGGGCAGAGCTGAGCACAGCATCGGTGGGATAGGGTCTGTGAGCAGGGCCAGGGAGGAGGCCTGGGGCCAGAGCAATAGCTGCTGGCAAGTGCAGCTGCAGGCAACAGAGCCCTGGACAGGCAATGGGAGGAACCTGCAGCCAAGGCCTGGGAGAGGCTGCCTAGAGGTATCTTTCCTGTGGTGGGGGAAGAGCAGAGTTTGCAGAGCTGCCCCTTGGAGCGGACCAGAAGGTGAGGAACCCATATTGGGACAGTGACAGGACCCCAGCCTCTTATTGACCTATGGGGCACCTCCTAACCTACTCCAGTCCCTCCTGCCCACCACATTTCACTGCCATTGGGGCTTCAAGGGACATCAGCTGCTGTGGGAGGCTGGGGGCCCCCCAGGCAGGTTGGGGTCAGTTGTGTGGAAGGAGGTTGTGTTTGGGATTGGGATGTGCAGTGTGGGTGGGAGAGGGTTGGACATTGTTTGGTCTTCCTGGGTAAGTGCTGCTGCTTCTCTTGTCTGTGCTAGGAGAGATCAAAGGGCAGAGCCTGGGGCAGGAACCTACCTGCCAACATCACAGGGGTCAGGAACAGGGGCGATGGGAGTGCTGCAAAGGGACCAGGGTGTCTCAGCTCCCCCAGCACCAGAACCTGGGATCTCAGCACAGGTATTAAAGATGTGACCCCACATCATGGCAAGAACTGTGGGTTTGAGGGCCACTCTCCATTCTTTGCCCCAGATGAATGTTGGTTGTTGGGAGGTGTCAGGTGTAAGAGACTGTATTGATCCAGGCAGAATGTCAGAGTTTGAGCTGCTGGGGTCTGGTGTTTCCCTACTTAACAGCAGTGATCCCTTCCCCCACCAGCATGGCTTCACAGAAGGACCCAGACAGGAGCTGGGAGGAGAAGCACCTAGAGAACAAGATAGAGCCTACAAAGTGCAACTGCAAGGAAGAGGAGGATGGGGAGGAGAAGGACAAGATGGAGGATGATGAGGAAGAGAATAATGACTATGATGATGATAAGAATGAGGAGGACAATGTGAATGAAGATGATCAGGATGAGGAGGAGCAGGAGGATGAAGACACAGCAGCCCCCTCTGTGCCACCTGGGCAGCTGAATGAGTGCCCTGCATGTGGGCAGAGCTTTCCACCTGGCTCAGAGCCAGTGAAGCACTTCTGCCCCCACTCTGGCACGCGGTCCTTCATCTGTGGTGACTGTGGCAAGAGATTTGGCAAGAGCTCAATTCTCATCCAGCACCGCCGCATCCACACCGGAGAGAAGCCCTTCAGCTGTGCTGACTGTGGCAAGAGCTTCAGAGAGCGCTGCCATCTCATTAACCACCGCCGAACCCACACTGGGGAGAGGCCACATGTCTGTGCTGACTGCAGCAAGAGCTTCACACAGCGCTCCACCCTCATTGCCCACCGCCGCACCCACACTGGCGAGAGGCCGTACAGCTGTGTTGACTGTGGCAAGAGTTTTGCTTACAAATCTGTCCTCACCCAGCACCGCAGTGTCCACACCACTGAGAAGTCCTTCAGCTGCAGAGACTGTGGCAAGAGCTTCAAAAACAGCTCAACTCTCACCAATCACCGCCGCATCCACACTGGAGAGAAGCTGTTCCCCTGTGCTGAGTGCGGCAAGAGCTTCACCACGAGCTCCAGCTTCATTCAGCACCAATTCAACCACAGCCGTGACAAACCCTACAGCTGTGCCGATTGCGGCAAGAGCTACAGATACAGCTCCAACCTCAGCCAGCACCGCAGCACCCACACTAGAGAGGAGCCTACACTGGGGCATAGGCACAAATAGACCTACCCCAGGTCTGTTTAGGTAATTGTGATCCCCCTGAGAAGTCCTTTTCAGCAGATTGAACCAAACCCACCTCTTTTTCACCTGCATTTCTCAGAGGCTGGGGGCTCCAGCAGGAACAAACACACCTCCTGCCCTTCCGAACACCAATTAGTGGTAGTGACAGTAATTATGGTGATGAGTCAGCACAGCTGGAGCTGCTACTCCACCACTTTCTCTGGTTCTTCCCCAAGGCTTTGGGTGTCCTAGGTTGTAGTGGTTTGGGGAGTTACCTGCCCCCCCCACACAATGAAGTCACCCAGACTAGACTCAGCCAGCTGGAGGTGAAGGACTGAAGCTTTCTATTCACAACTCAGCACAATGTACAAGCAGATATTGACAATATAGTGCAGATATTTACAGCTCTAGACAGTAGTGTATAAGCTACAAGTAATACAGAAACACAACAGCCCTCCCACCCAGCCAGAGTGCCCAGGAGGGGCTCCCAACCACTCTTCCACTTCTTTTCACCCCCTCCCACCCTCTCCCTTATCTCAGGATCTCTCTCTTATGTGCAAGGTGAATTGGAAGAGGTTGGCAAGGGGAGTTAGAAGGAAATGATTAGTTAGGTTATGGGCAGGGTCAAGCAAGAACAGTTAATACAGCAGAAGCCATGGAGAGACACCGACTGCCTTAGCTATGTTTGTGTCCTTGCTTTTCCATGTCCCAGCAAACCCATGAGTAGAACAGACACCAGCATTGGTTTATTTTCATAGCCTGTAATCTAGTTTCTCTCATTAAAATATTCCAGTTAGCTTCAAACCAGCACACATTGTCCACGTGTCAGTAATAACCCAGCGCTTCCAAAATTCTGTCTTTTTCTCTTTCAGTTAGGACATTGCTTCCCACAATGCCCAAATGTTGAGGGCATTTGTTCCCTAGAAGCTTTTAGGAGCTTGAAGAGTTTTTAAACTGAGATTGATGCATTCCTGATACTTCTGTTGGGATTCTTCTCCCCACCCGTGGTGTTGCATCATTCCAGAGAAGCTGGGCATTGTCTCTGGCATTCCACTAGCCCTGCAGTGGCCTTGCTGACTGACAGCAAGCCCAGGACTTCCCTTGTTAATCCAGTAGCCCCGGGTGTCCTTGCTGCCTTCCAGGCTCACTGAAACACATCAAGGGCACTGCTGGGCCAGTGGAAATAGTGAGCAAATCCCCGGGCTTACAGGAAGGCAACAAGGCCTTTGTTTTGGCAGCAGAAAGCCTGAGAAGTCCCAGACTTGCCAAATGCATAAAGGGCACTGGTGGGGCATCAGAATTCCTTTTGGAAGCACGGGGTCCACAGTAAAGCAGAAAGGCCACTGTTGGGGCCATGGAAAGCCCTTATGAATCCCTGGCCCTATAGGAAGGCAACAAGAGGGTCAGAAGAAACTCGCCCAGAATGCCTGTGGCTGCTGGAAGGCATCACAGCTACTGATGAACCAGTGGAAAAGCTGCAGGGAGCTTCAGGCCTGCTGGAAGGCATCAGCTCCACTGCTGAGATTGTGCGAAGCCCATCAGAAGCCCTGGGCCTCATGGAAGTGTGCAGGGCACGTTGTATGCCAGCTGAAAGTCCCTGTGGTGGTCTGGCCCTGGCTGGGAGCCAAATGCCAACCAAAGCTGCTCTGTCACTGCCTTTCTTAGACGGAGAGGGAAGAGGGGAAAGTATCACAGAAGATGTGGGACAAGATGAAAGCAATTTTACTGATGCAAAGCAACATCCAAGGCTGTGCAGAGAAGCAGAAGCACACAAAGATGTTATTCTCTACTGCCCACCAAGCTAGATGATGTTTTGGTCACTGCTGGGAAGCAGGCTCCAATACATGCAGCAGCTGCTGCAGAGGGCAGAGGCCATCAATGAATGCCCCCACACTGCCTTATGTCACTCTGACAGGGTGCTGGGGCTGGCATGGTCTCTGACTTTGTCTTGGTTCCTTCTCAGGAAGGATGATGAGGTCTTCTCTGAGGATCTGGAGGTCATCCTGTGTGGACTCCTGCATGTTCTCCATAGCTTTCTGTAGAGTTCCCAGACATAGGAAGAGCTGCTGGAGCTTCCATGAGGTATTTGCTGTACTTCCTGTGATGAAAATACTGTGTTAGTGGGACACCAGTAGTACCTCCTTGAGGTACTTTGAGATCACCTGACTGCAATAAGGATGCCCAAGAGGTCTGATTTAAGGCCTCTGCCAAACCATCTTTCTTAGGCCTCTCCTGTGGGTGATCTTCACCTTCCTCGTTCCTCCTTAGAAATCTTCACCTCACAGGGATTCAGTTGCACCTTGAAGGTGACATCTGGAAAGGGTTTTCACTTGGCCCTCTGCCTTTGAGCAGCCAGAGATGTTCTCAACAGTGGCCTGTGCCCAGAGACATGCCCAGGCCCTGCTCTCATGGAACTTCATTGCCTCCTTTCTCACCAGCACCAAGGGAGCTCCACTGCTTCCCCACTGCCCAAAGGCACAGCCAGAGAAGGAGCCCAGGCCATGTTCGTTGCCAGGTGTTCCTTGAGGGAAGAACAGTGCCCTGCCAAGGTGCCACCTGGCCAGAGCAGGGGCAGGGCAAGTTCTTGCCTTAGAGCCCAGGGAGGATTGCTGAGAGTCCAGACTGTGATGGGTAATGCTCCCTGCCCGGGCAGCTCTGCACACTGGCAGCCTCGGGGCCCAGACACCTGCCTGAGGGTGTGCTACATAAGTAAGGACTTGCTGGAGGCCTTTGGAAGTTATTGTTTCTGGAGCAGGGAGTTGGTTTCATCTGACTGTGGTGGGCCCTCAGGCATGGGAAGCCTCCAGCTCTTCTTGTTCAGAAGGCTTTTGTTTCTGGGTAGTGTTGCTCACGCCTGGCACTCATCAAAGCCCAAACTTCATTCTTTCTTGCTTGTAAAATTGAAGCAAAGAATTTTGTGACTTCCACCTGCACAAGAGTTTAGAATACCAAATGTCCTGGGATGTGAGAGGAGCTCCCAGAGTCTCAGCTAGTGGCAGCTGGGCAGGAGGCTTGAACAGAATCACAGAAACATTCCGGTTACAAAAGCCCCTCAGGATCACCAAGTCCAACCAATATCCTTACTCTACAAGTTGCACTCTTAAACCATATCCTCAAGCACCACATCCAAATTACTTCTAAACACATCCAGGATTGGTGACTCCACCACCTTCCTGGACAGTCTGACCATTCTTGCCAGGAGAAAATTGTTCCTAATGTCCAGTATGAACCTACCCAGTCACAGCTTGAGGTAATTCCCTCTTGTTCTATCACTTCTGTTGCCTCCTTTTGTGGTCAAAGGCAAAGGAAGGCTAGAAGTGATGTGTCATGCCTTGGAAAGCCTTCCTCTTCCAACCATCAACAATGCTCTCTGCTACAGCAGGATCTGTCCCTCATCACTGAGGTTCCCCCTCCCCATGACTTCTGCTGTGCTCCAAAAGGGAACCTGCTGGTGACTTGTGCAGACTGGCTGACCTCCAGAAGCTTCCCAAGGATGACTCCAGGCAAGACCAATAGTACTCAGCAAATTTATCCAGGGCTTGGGAAGGTTTAGTTTGAAGTTTTAAAAGACTGTTTAGGCTCAGTGCTCCTGGACATGTCACCCATGTCACCTAGAGTACAGACAGTGGTGGCCTGACCTTGGCTTGCTGCCCAATGCCCACCAAGCTGCTCTCTCACTCCTCTTCCTCAGCTGGACAGGGGGAGAAATAGGAGAGCAAAGCTGGTGGGTGGCCATGAAGAGTGGAAGATGCCTTAGCATTTGCCATCATGGGCAATACAGACTCAGCCTGGGGACAAATTTGTTGACAATTTCAAATCAAGCAGCATGGGGAGAAACCAAACCCACACTCAAAACACCTGCCTCAGCCTCCCCCTAGCTTCACTCTCTGACCATTTTGCCTCCTCACCCAAGCAGCAGACAAGACTGGGGGAGGGGGGGTGTGGTTGGTCCATGACATCTCTCTCGTTCTCCACCCAACACTTGGAGGGGTTTCCCCCCAACAGCAGAGCAGTGGAGCGAGGCCTTCCTAAAGAGTAATGGTGAGCACAGACCAAAGTACCCAAACCCCACCAAGGGACATCATTGCCCAACACTCTTGCTCCTGACCCCAGCTGGCTGCCACTACCTGGGCAATGGGCACTAAAGGCAGCCGTTGGTGGCACTGGACTTCAGGCACTGCCAGGCAAGAGGGGTCATAAAATCTGTTGGGACTTTGACACTCAGCCTCACCCTGACTGGCAGAAGACTCCTCTGCAATAATCTCTGCTATGTGTCTCTGGAGATATTCAAGGTCAGACTTGATAGGGCTCAGAGCAGCCTGATCTAGTTAAGGATGTCCCTGCTGACTGCAAGGGGTGGGACTAGAGAACCTTTATAGATCCCTTCCAGACCAAAGCATTCTGTGGATAATGCCTGAATGGGTCATACACTGTAGCTGAGTTCATTCAGCTGAGCTCACTCCACTTTCCACAGCACTTCCTTGAAATGCTCTCTGCTGGTAGCTCTCACCCTGTCACCAGACTTTCATGATCATTTTATGCTTAGCTTTCCAGAGCAGACAGGTTCAGGTGGATGCACTTCACCAATCTTACTTTGCCTCAAGGCACTGCCCCATGGGCTTTCTGCACCCAACAGTCCTTTCCAGACCTGGAACACAGCCCTTGTCACTTGCTCTGCAGCCTCCCCTGGGAAAGCAGAGCCAACTCTGTACTTGAAAAGCAGCAGAGAAATCCTTGGGGAAACAAAAAACAGACCCAGATAGCCAGGGGATACCTCAGCTTCTTCCCTGGGGTGATCATTCCCTGTCCCTTGTGCTTTCCTCTCTGGGTCCCACTGGGAACAGCCCTGCTGCTGCTGTCCCCAGTTCCTTGCTGTCTGCCCCTCAGGAGACTTGGAGAACAAGCATGGTCTGCTGGCCCCTGTGTGCACAGCTTGCAGGAAGCCAAAAGAGTGCTTCCCTTGCAGCCCAACAGCAGCATAGCATTCAGAGCAGGAGGAGAAAGGCTTACCTGAGCCACCCAAGTGACACAGTGGCACAGGACAGCTCTTTGCCCTCCTGGCTGCAGAAACTGAACTTCCACCCGCAGAAGAGAGTGAAAAGGAACAGAAGACTCAGGTACCAGAGTTGAAATTCAGCCTTTCTCTGCCCCAAGTCCCTTCTCTGCCGGCAGGTTCAGCCTCCTCTTCTGGAGGAGGGAGAGGTTTTGGTGTTGAAAGCCATCAGGTGCCAACAGGGTGCAAAGAGGTTTAAGACAAGCAGTGCCCTGCTGAATGCCAACTGCCCAGAGCCAAAGTGAACCTTCTTGCAGTAGGGAAGCTGCATTGTGCCTGCTGTCAGGAAGGAAGCTTGGTTGTGCTTGGTTGTCAGCTTCCTTTGAGAATGGAGACAGGATTTCCCTGGGATTGAAAGCAGTTCCATTGGGATCAAAGAGAGGGTTTCCCTGGCATTTCAGAGACACTGTTTAAAGAAAACACCTTGAAGTGTGAGTGATTCTGCCTCTGGAGAAGGTCATTGCTGGAGCTGTTCTGGGATTGGCACCAGCCTTGCGTCTTAATGTCACTACTCACAGCTGCTCCTTCCTGGACATGCTGTGCCAGAAGCATTCCCAGCTGCCCTGGAGATCCTCTGCTATAGGAGGGGCTTAGGGAGCTGGGAAGTGGAGCCAGGAAAAGGGAATTCTCTGTGTGAAGGAGAGAAGAAAGGCAGGGGGAGGGAAGGTGCTGCCCTTGGTGAAGAAGGACCAGGCTAGGGAGCAGGAGACATATTTAACATGGATAAGTGCAGAGGTTTGCACCCTGGTTCATCACAGTGCTCCCCAGTGCCACTCCTTGGCTCCCCACAGTGCTCCCAGTGCTGCCTCAGTGCCAAACCCTGGCTGTCCCCAGTGCTCCCAGGGCCAGTCCCTGGTTGTTCCCCAGTGCTCGCAGTAGTACCCCAGTGCCACCTCCTTGTGCTCCCAGTGGCAACCCAGTTCCACTCCCTGGCTCTCCCCAGGGCTCCCAGTGCCACCCCCTGGCTAGGACTCTAATTTCTGCCTGAGTGCTGCCCCAGTGCCACTCCATTGCTCTCCCCAGTGCTCCCAGTGCTGCCTCAGTGCCACTCTGGCTTTCCCCATTGATCCCAGTGCCACCCCCTTGCCACTTCCTTCTTCCCCACAGTGATCCCCGTGCCAGCCCAGTGCTCTCACCTGGGGTCTCTGTGACTCCTTGCAAAATTCAGGAGTGTTTGGGATCAAACTCAGCAATTTAGGAACATTTTGGGCTTAAACCCACCTATTTAGGAACATTTTCGTTTCCAAACCACTACTTTTTGGATGTTTTGATCTCAAAACCACCCCTATTGGGACCTTCTGTGCACTCCTCCCTCCCCCATTTAGCAAAATGTTGGGCTCAGAAATTCCCATTTAGGGAGTTTGGGGGTCAGAAACATCAATGTAGGGATTTTTTCTGGAAAAAAAAAAACCAAAAGCTTTTGCTTTCAGAAATTCTCAGGGACTTAAAACAAGTTAAGTCCTGTTTAAACTGGGTAAGTCATCCTTAAACCCAGTTCAATCCCCTTTAACCTAGTTCAGTCCCCTTGCATCTTAGTTCAGCCTCCTTTAGTCCAGCTCAATCTCTCTTCATTCCACTTCAATCCCCTTCAGCCCAGTTCAATCCCAGTTAGTCCCCTGGTGAAACTCACCCCAGGGCCACCAGCTGGATATGCCTTGACCTTGAGGTATCCCTACTGCCTCTTCCCAGCCAAACTCCAGTTTATCCCCAGTCCCATCCTTTCCCCTCCCCCCAGTTTTCCCTTTTTGAGCACAGTGGGAAAGTGAAAGTGAAAAGGTTGGGGGTAGGGGAAGGCAAAGTCCAGACATCACCCAGGAAACGAACTGGGAGCACTGGAAGTAGCATTGGGGTGGAAATGAGAGCACTGAGGTGGAACTGGGTGTGCTAAAGGAGCCAAGGAGTGATACTGGGAGAACTGGTGTGTCACTGGAGGGGACATACAGGGAGCACTGGGATGGAACTGGGAGCAATAGGGGGGCACTTGGAGCAGTGGATGGAGCCACATAGTGGAACTGGGAGAATTGGGATGAGTGAGGGAACAGCCCTGGGAGCATTGGGAATTGCTAGAAAGCCAAACTTGAAGCAACAGAGTGTGTACTGGGAGCACTAGGACTGTGCTGGGAGCACTGGCAGTGATCCTGGTGCTGCTGGGAGCAGTGGTGTCATGGTTATTATAGTTGTTAATAATTATGTCTGAGTCAGGAATTATAAAACTATGATTGTTTATTGATCTGGGGAAAATCCTGCCCTGAACTATGCACAAGTGTAGGGATTTATTTACAGGTTGTCAATGGTTTATAGAGCAGACAGGATTAGAAATTTTACTCTCAAAGGCAGTAAAGTTAATAATGCTCTTACTGAATTGGAGAGGAATACAGAAAAGTGCATTTAAAGATGCACAGGAATAAAAAATACAGGAATCCTTAACAGCTAACACAGACACAGGATACCTGAAAATCCCCCCAAAACCTTCCCCCCATGCTAAACCACCGACATCCAGTGCTCGTTTTCTCCCCCTACACTGTATCCTGTTATGCCCAAGCAAGCCTTGGTTGCACAGCAAGAAATTCACTGCAGCCTTGGAGGCCACAGGCAGGTTACACCCTCATAGTTACACAGATTAGACTCCCTCTGGAGAGCCAAAGGAAGGGAGAGAAAAGATAAAGATTTGACTTTGCTGCCCACTTATAAAGTGACAGCAGCATTATGGGATGGAATAACAAAATTACAATTTCCAGAGTCCACCTCCTGGACCTGTCTGGTCCTCCTGGAGAACTCTGTGGCTTTCTTAAGGGGACCTGGGACAAACTATGACATTCCACTCCTTCATTCTATACCATAATTCCTGCATCAAACATACGATGCACAACGTTTAGAAAGTCTCTAGATGACGTGCAGCAAAATCCAGGTGGCAAATCATTCTTCATGCTGGCACTCTTCAGAACCATCATCTGCTCAGGATCAGGAACCAGTTCTCATTGGATGAGATGAAAGAGGCTTTCTCAGGGCTTGTGTGGTTCATGCTCATGTAGGGTGAGGTCTTTGCATGTGCGGTGAGGTCTGCATAAGTTTTCTATGGGCTCCACGGTTGTCTGGAGAAGAACTTGACACGACTTATACATATTCTGAGCTCTTTCAGTTAAATTATTCTGTGGAATACACTGGACTTCACCATATGTGATGGGTTTTAACATTACTCAACAGATATGACCAGGAACATTAGCAGAAATCACCCAAAAAAGGGGAAAAATCTCATGCAGTTTTCCAAATAGGTTTTTCAAATAACAGGAACTCTGTCTAGGGTCTGCATTATGCTCAGTAGCAAAGTGGCAATTGTGGTGGAGAGTCCCAAGGATCATAGAATAGGCTTGAGTGCGTTTAGCTGCCTTTCTGCATTGTGGCCAGAGGTGGGAAAACAGGGCAAAGAAACCCTGACAGCCTAATCTGGTTTGGTCTGGTTGCACGAGAGGGGTTCATAGGCCCAGGCCCCTGTCGCATGCAAGGCCTATGCCCCCCATTTTTGGAAGAGAACAGCCTGTGGGTGCTTCCTTTTTTGGGTATATTTGGGTGATTGCCAAAGGTGATTGGGTGATAATGTGGCCAATGAGACCTTTAGCCTCGGCCATTATCCTATAAAGGGGGGTAAACAGGTGCCTGCCTGCCTGCCTGATCATTTCTCGTTCACCTGCCACCCGCCTGCCACCTCAGCCTGCCGTGCCAGCAGCCAACTTCACATCGCAGCCCACATGGAATTCACCACAGGACTTCTATTAAATATTTTCCTGCCTGCATTTTGGGCCACAGACATTTGACTGAGGACTAGTGAGTGTTCTTAATTCTTTCTTCAAGGTGCTAAATGAATTTAGCTAACTTCACAAGCAGTGAATTAAGCCACAAGACTCTATCAAAAATATTTCTAAAATCTTTCAAATTTCCACTGCATAGAGACATTGTGTAGAATAGTTCTGCTAACCACATCCAAGAACTTGTGTGGAGAGTTGTAAATAAGTTTGGGGGAATTATCTTTGTATATATTAATACAAAGATAAGTTTGGGGGAATTATCTTTGTATATATTAATA
>WAAF01003195.1:20393-50475 GCA_013400475.1 Tricholaema leucomelas
TGGTTGAGAGCCCCTCCTGGGGACTCAGGTTTCTGGGAGGGGAGTTGTGTTTGTATTACCTTTTTTACCTTGTCTATTTCTGTCTATAACTGTATATACTGTAAATATCTGCTTGTAAATTGTGCCAGCTGTAAATATAAGCTTCATTCACATTTCCAGAGCCGTCTGAGTCTAGTCTGGGTGATTTCTAAAGTGTGGGGGGCAGGGGACACCCAAACCACCGCATGGCCTCATTGCATTTCACCCCAAACTCAGATTTAAACTAACCCATTCATAACAGCAATCAATATCAAACAATGGACATCTTGAATCACTTCCTGTCCCTTCTCACTCAAAGTGGGATTGGATTGCTCTGCAGTGTGTGCATTAGCCAGGAGCCAACCCCAGGCCTTCCTGCACAACAGGAACCACTGATGACAACTGCACACCCAGCTGCTCACTGCAGATTCTCTCGGAGTTCCACTCTGTTACAGTATTCTCTGGACCAGTCCATGACCAGCCCAAGTGGTCTATGTTTCCACCCCTGGGGCAATCGAGTTAGAAGCAGTCAGGTTCAGTGACTCCTTTCACCCCTCCGGGTAATGGATAAACTGTGGCTTCATTTGGCTTCTCAGCTTCCGAAGTGCGCAGGAGTGAAGCTCTTGCTGCTGTAGACAGAACCCATCTCTGCGACCTGCCAAGCCATCAGTAATAGACATTCTTTTCTATGATGTCACACACTCCTATCTGTTATGTCACTCACCCTGCTCTATGATGTCACCATCCTCTCTAGGTGATGTAACACAAATCTACGATGTCACGTGGTGTTCCACACCCACTCTGTGACATCACATAACCCTCTCAGTGTTGTCACACATCATAGAATTGTAGAATCATAGAATGGCCTGGGTTGAAGTGACCTCCAAAGGTCATCCAGTCCAACCCCTGCTGCAGTCAGCAGGGACATCCTCAACTAGATCAGGTTGCGCAGAGCCCTGTCAAGCCTCATCTTGAACATCTCCAGGGATGAGTCCCCAACCGCCTCCTTGGGCAACCTGTTCCAGTGTTCCATCACCTTCTTACTAAAGAGCCTGTTCCTAACCTCCAATCTCAATCTGCTCTGCTTTAGTTTGAAGCCGTTGCCCTCATCCTGTCACTGTAGGCCTTTGCACACAATCTCTTTCCAGCTTTCTTTTAGGCATCCTTCAGGTACTGACAGGCTGCTATTAGGTCTCTCAGGAGCCTCCTCTGTTTCAGGTGGAACCCACTCCATCCTGTTCTCGTAGCACAGCTGCTCCAACCCCCTGATCACTTTTGTGGCCTCCTCTAGACCCTCTCCATCAGGTCCATGACCTTCCTGTGTTGAGGGCTCCAGACCCAGATGCAACACTGCAGGTGAGTTCTCACCAGAGCAAAGTGACAGAATCTCCTCTCTGGATCTGCTGCCAGTGCATCTTTTGGTGCAGCCCAGGCTGCTGTTGGTCTTCTGTGCTGCAGGCTCACACAGCCTGCTCATGTCCAGCTTCTTGTCTATCAGCACACCCAGGTCCTTTTCCTCAGGGCTGCTTTCTATCAGCTCCTCCCCCAGTCCCTATTGACAGTGAGGATTGCTCCAGCTCAGGTGCATGACCCTGCACTTGCTCTTGTTGAATCTCATAAGGTTCACCTGGGGTACCTCTCCATCTGGTCCAAGTCCCTCTGGATGCTCTCCTGTCCCTCTGGTGTATTGACAGCACCACTCAGGTTGGTGTCATCTACACTCTTGCTGATGGTGCCTTGATCCACTGTCTGTAGCATTGATAAAAACACCAAACAGCACAAGATGGGATGAGTGGAATCAGTTTTTACTGGGACAAGGCTAGGGATGAACTTGGAGATGTTAATGGCACCCAGTTTGGAATGGGAGGTGGCCCAGTCTGATGGGATTAGGGTATTGAGTTTTGACTATGACAGAGGCCAGTCTGCGGTGGGAAGGTTTACAGGAACCCAGTACATACTGAGACGAGTCCCAGACTGTACTGGGATGGGGCCTAGCCTGCCCAGGAGGAAGTAAAGGGATACAGTTTGCACAGGGAGGAGTCCTAGTCTGGTCCTGGGAGGGGCTTAGGTGATGCAGTTTCTACTGGGGCTGGGCACAGCCTGTACTGGGAAGGAATCCTGTGCTCTGGTTTGCACTGGGAGGGAGGCAGTTGGTACTGGGAGGAGGCCAGGGCTTCAGCTTTGCTCTGGCATGAGACCATGTCTGTACTGAGAGGAGACCAGGAGATCTAACTTGCACTGGAATGGTCCCTAGTCAGTAATGGCTGAGGCCATTTGCTCCAGTTTCTGAGACAGGTCTTGGACTATACTGGGATGGGATCAGGGCACCACTTGGACAGGGCCTAGTCTGTACTGGGTTGGAATCAGAGTATACAGTTAACTTGTGGAGTGATGCAATAGGGACCAGAGACTCTACCTTGTAACAGAACAAGATCCTGTGCCTACTGAGATGGAGTAAGATTATCCAGTCTGTGCTGGGATGAGACCACATCTGTGCTGGGAGGGGACCAGCAGATTCAGCTTGTATTGGAAGAAGGCCCAATCAGTACTGGAAGAGATCAGAGAGGTTCAGTTTGTTCATGGAGGGGACCTCAGTCTGAACTGGGATGGCTTCAAGGTATCAGTTTCCATAGAGGTGGGTCTGACTCTGTGCTAGGGTGGAATCAGGTTTGCAGGGGATGCACTTTGTACTGGGACAGGCCTCAGGCTATGCTGGGGGAGGGCAATGTTATCCCATTTGTACCAGGATCAGGCCACAGCTGCACTGGGATCAGGATAGGCACTTTGTGCTGGGATGGGTGCAGCTGGTACTGGGAAGGGGCCCAAAGACTGCACTTTGTACTGGCACAGGAAACTGTATGGGAGCTGGCAAGATGATCCAGTTTGTACTGGGGTGAGACCACATCTGTGCTAGGAGGGGTTGAGCAGATAGAGTTTGTACTGAGATGTGACCAGGTCTGTACTGGGAAGGGTTAAAAGGATGAAGTTTGTACTGCCCGTGCTGGAATGGGGCCAGGGAATTTAGGGTCCAGGCTGTGTTGGGAGGGGATAAGGAGATCCAGTTTTTATTGAGACAAGGCCTCACGTGTGCTTGGAGGGAGTAAAGTGACCCTGTTTGGACTGAGACAGGGCTCAGGTTGTACTGGGAGGACATGAGGATGCAGTTTTCACTGCAATAGAAGCAGCTGGCACTGGGCAGGGAGTCAGGGCACACATTCTGTACTGGGATGGGACCCAGGCTGCAGCGGAAGAGGACAATATGATCCAGCTTCTACTGGGATGAGGCCACATCTGTACTGGGAGGGGTTAAAGGGACAACATCTGGACTGAGTCTACAGTGGAAGGGCATCAGGGTACCAAGGTGCCCCAGAGCACTCAGGCCTTGCCCCAGCACAGAGGCTCAGCAGGAGAGTGTGGAAGGGCAGAAAGAGCAGCGCAAGACAGCCCAAGCACTGAGGCACTCTGGTACTGCTGCTGTGCTGGGACTCTCTGCCCCACCACCACTGCACACAGGCACTGCCCTACAGCTCCAGAGAAGACCTGCGGGAAAGAATTCAGAGAAATAAGTCTCTATGGGGTTCTGTCTTGTGTTGAACACACAGGGAGCACAGCTCCTCCTGTCTGCAGCCTCTGGGTCACACCAGACAGGCCAACATCAAATTGCAAATGGTCTGAAAAAGGACACTTGTGGGGAAACAAGATTCTTACACAGGTAGCACCACCAAGGCAGCTAAAACTGGAGAAATCAGGCTGGGGCTGCACTGAGATCAGAACTGCTCTGCAGCAGAAGACAAACAGCTTATTGCTTCTGAAAGCATCCAGTGAGCAGTTTGCTCAGGGCAGCCTTCAGCTCCTGGTTCCTCAGGCTGTAGATGAGAGGGTTCACTGCTGGAGGCACCACTGAGTACATAACTGCCACTACCAGGTTCATAGATGGGGAGGAGATGGAGGGGGGCTTCAGGTAGGAAAAAAGAGCGGTGCTGCTAAACAGGGAGACCACAGCCAGGTGAGGGAGGCAGGTGGCAAAGGCTTTGTGGCGTCCCTGCTGAGAGGGCATCCTCAGCACTGCCCTAAAGATCTGCACATAGGACACCACAATGAACACAAAACAGACAAATGCTAAACAGGCACTGACCACAATGAGCCAAACCTCCCTGAGGTAGGCTGTGGAGCAGGAGAGCTTCAGGATCTGGGGGATCTCACAGAAGAACTGGTGCACAGCATTGCCCTGGCAGAGGGGCAGGGAAAATGTATTGGCTGTGTGCAGCAGAGCATAGAAAAAGCCACAGGCCCAGGCAGCTGCTGCCAGGTGAGCACAAGCTCTGCTGCCCAGCAGGGTGCCATAGTGCAGGGGTCTGCAGATGGCAATGTAGCGGTCATAGGCCATGATGGTGAGGAGAGAAATCTCTGCAGCAATTAGGAATACTAAAAAGAAGATCTGGAGAACACATCCTGCATAGGAGATGGCCCTGGAGTGCCTCAGAGAATTGGCCATGGACTTGGGCACAGTGGTGGAGATGCAGCCCAGGTCAAGGAGGGCGAGGTTGAGGAGGAAGAAGTACATGGGGGTGTGCAGGTGGTGGTCCCAGGCTATGGTGGCGATGATGAGGCTGTTGCCCAGGAGGGCAGCCAGGTAGATGGCCAGGAAAAGGCAGAAGTGCAGCAGCTGCAGCTGCTGTGTGTCTGCAAATGGCAGGAGGAGGAAGTGGCTGATGGAGCTGCTGTTGGACATTGCCTGCCTCTGGCCATGGAGACCTGTCCAAGGAGGAAAAGGAGTGACAAGTCAGGGGACACTTTGCTCTGAAAACAAAGGTTCAGTGCCCACAGAACAGCCTCTGCCTCATCTGAGTGAGGAAGGAGGAAGGGCTCAGCTCATTCCCCATCCCCACCAGCCACTGGCAGGCTTCAGCACAGCTTCCAATGCAGCTTGGGCACTTCGTTGCCACGAATGCACCTTGGGGCAGGACCTTCAGAGTCAGTGTCAGAGCACAAAGTGACCACAGCCCAGCACCAGTCCCACGCAGCAGGAGTCCTGTGGCTCGATGGAGACTCAGGGAAGAGCACTGCAGAGCTCTGCAAACAATGAAGTGAAGGCACAAAGGCAGAGGGGTTGGTGTGAAGCCTTCTCCTTGCCCAGCTCTGCTCCCTGCACCTCACAGGGTGCAACTGAAGAGCTTTTGTCATCCTTCTGTGTGCACACTGCAGGAGCCTTCAGCTGCATGTCCAGGTACCAAGGCCATGACTCATGAGCTGGAGCCCACAGCTTTCAGGGCACTGCCTCTGCTGGGTAGAAGAGGAGGCCAAAAGGTTGCTTTGGGAAAGGTGTCTGCAGGGCAGAGAGTGGCACAGAGCTGCCTGATGCCCTTTGCCAGGCTTCTTGGCAGCAGATCCCTCTCCATCTGCCTGCCTATGGCTCTGCTGCTTGAAGATGTCCCTGCCAGCAGCTGCTTCTCTGTGCCGAGGTCTCTCCCTGATCCCTGCTGGCAGAGCTCATCCCACCTGCTGTGTGCTCATCTCTACCCTGCAGACCCCTCCCAGCAGCTGGGCACTGCCCAGGCTAATCTTGAGGTGTGCAAAGACTCAGGAGCAGCTCAGGGAAGCACCAAGGGGACCTGAGGCTTCAGTGCTTTCTGCAGAGTGGAGAACTAAATTCCAGTCTCACCCTGCCCACCAAGGAGAGCAAACTCCAAAGCCAAGACTCCTTCCCTTCCAGAAAAGGCTGCCCTGATCTTCTGGAAAGCCCCCTCAGAAATGCCCAGGGGGGAGCTGCAGCTGTGAGCAAACCTGACCCATGCAGCACCCTCTGCTCAGCAGAAGGACCCTGCCATGCCCTGCCCTGCCCTGCCCTGCCCCACCAGGGAGGGCTTCTTCCACTCACAGCTTCTGCCCACAGTGCCATGGGGAGCTCCCCAGGCAGGCTGAGAGCTGAGGCTGGCAGGCAGCAGAGTCCCTGCCCCAGCACACAGCCCCTGGGCTGCAGGGACCCTGCTCTGCAGGACAGCCCTGCCCACCCCTGCCTGCACCCCAGGGCTGCACAGCTCTTGACAATGGCCTGAGGAGAGCCTCTGGGCAGGGAGTCCTCCTTACAGAGCTCATCAGCTGTGGCTGTGCCAGCTGCAGGAGATGCCTCCAGGACCTGCACCTGCACTGCCCTGCACCCACAGACTCACCATGTCACAGACTGCAGTGACTTCTCCTCCAGTGAGCTCTCAGCATCCTCCTGGTCCTGGCCACCTTGGAGCTCTCTCTGCTTTCCTCATCTGCCTGAGATGCCCTGGCAGTGCCCTCAGCCCTGCTGTGCTGTGCAGAGGAGCTGCTCCTGGGCAGAGCTGTCTCCTTTCTGTGCTGCCTGCTTTCAGCAGTTCCCTCCAGCCCAGGAGCCCTGGGCATGTTAATGACCTCTCTGGTGGCTTTGGTGCCAGGTAAGCCTCAGAGACTAAGAGGAAGATGATGAAATCTCTCCAGAAGTTGAAGTCAGCTTCAGACTCTGAAGTTTCTTGCAGTGTTAGTGGGTCCCAGTGAGGACACTACTGGGAAGGTGTCCTCAGGCTCTGGTTAGGGCAGAGAACTGGAGGCAGTGCTGAGAGGTCAGGACAAGCAGGGGAAGGTGGCTCTGATGCTGAGCACACCTGGAGGGCTTTCATTCATCCAAAGGACCAAGCCTTGACCTCCACACCCTGTGAAGGGAGATCCTGTCCCTCACTCACTCCTTGGGGCTCTTCCTGAGGTAGTAGGATGTGGACAGGAGCAATGCCAAGGGCAGGACTGTGGCACAAACCCTGCCAGGCTCCTGAGGATGGACAAGGAGGCAATGAGGCCCCAGGGCTGGAAGGAGGAGTTGTCTCAGAAGCAGCAGTGGCACAGACAACAGCCAGAACAAAGGCATGAAGAGCTTGGCTCTGCCAGGCCCTTTCAGCTCTTCCACACCCCTCTGTCCTATCCACCTCTCCACCTGTGCTGCTGCATCCCCTCAGCTTCTTTCCCTGCAGGCTGTAGTCACCACCCAGCTGCCCACTTTGCTGCCACCTTGCCTTGCTGCTGTCCCTGCATCCTCCCTGGGTGTTCCTTGAAGCACAAAGCCTTGGGCTGCTGCAGGTCCCTGCTGGGTGATGTCTTGCAGCACAGCACTGCCCTGGCAGGGACATTTCTTTCTCATGTCCAGCCTGGACCTCCTCAGCTGCACTTTGTCACTTTATTTCTTTCTTTTGCAGTTTGTCCATACACAGGAAAGCTTCTCCATGTCTCAAACCACTCCTCAGAGACTCTCATGCTACCTCTTTACTGTCTTCACTCTCCACACCACTGACCCCCTGACCCCACAGTCTGCAGCCTCTATCTACTGGTCATGTGTTTGAGGCTTCCAAACCTGATCCTCACAGGTCTCAGGGCACCCTCTAAGGTGTTTGCAGATGAAAATGTAGTGGTCACAGGCCAAGAAAGAGACCTTGTGCCAAGTCCTGTAGTGGCTGGACAAGGGGCAGTGGTTTTGAACTGCAAGAGAGGAGATTGAGACTGAATAGGAAGAAATATTTTGTGATGAGGTGGCCCAGAGGGGATGCACATCCCTGGATGTGTCCAAGATCAGGAACTTTGAGTAGCCTGCAGTAGCAGAAGATGTCCCTGCCCATGGTCAGCAGGTTGGCCTGGATGCTCTTCTGCATCTCTTCCAACCCAAACCATTTCATCATTCTTTGATTCTAGGATCCCAAACTGCTTCTCCACTGCACTGCAGATGCCTACACACACCCTGGGGCTGTTTCCACCTGGCCCAGTCCCCAGCACTCCCAGGGGCACTGCTGACACTGCCAGGGCAGGAATGGCCATGGCTGTGCACAAACAAGGCACAACTCCATTGCACCTCACTCAGGAGGAGACTTTGGCACAGTTCAGTGAATTTGGTGGAATCCAGCAAAGCTAACAGAGACTTAACCAGGCTCAGGTGGGTGCCAAGGGTCACTCCATTACTGACAACATGGAAGAATTATGCAGAGGAGAATCAATTCGGGGTAGAATTAGAGAGATTGTGAGAGGAAAATCTCCTTGGCGCTGGGCTGAAATGGTTTTGCCTGGGGACTGGAATCAAAGGCACACAGGAGGCCCTTCTGTTGACTCCCAAGGTTCTGAATGGACTCCCTCACTCTCTGAACAACCTGAGAGAGCAGCCTAGGTGGGCTTAGATGCACTCCTAGTCCCAGACTTGGTCACTGGGTTAAGACCTAGAGTTTGGGTGCAGGGGTTTCAGTGGCAGTGCTTTCCCATGGCCCTGTGGGTCCTGTAGAACTGGAAGACAGCAGCAGCAGTTGGAAAGTCCTTAAACTGCTCTGGTGAATCATAAACTCAGGCTGTGGAATTTCCTAGCAGCACTTAAAAAGTCAAAGCCCAACAATTGGTTACAATCCATGCAGGGATTTAGATCAGGATTCCACAGAGTCTGACCCATGGTCCCCATCTTGAGGTCCCTCAGCTCAGGAGATGTGAGGAGAGAGTAAAGCAGTGAAGAATGAGGCAAAATGTGATTGTGTAGCTCAGCCTTCTCCTTGCCCTTTGTAACCAGCTTGCCAGTTATACTCATCCCGGGGGGCTCCTTCTAACCTTCCTGCTCTGCCTGACAGACCTCTGGAAGCTTCTTTTTAGTCTTCCCATGCCTTGAAAGGCTCAGCTCCAGCCATACCTTGGCCTTCCTGACCCCATCCCTACACAAAAGGACAGTGTCCCTATACTCTTCCCAGGATCCCGGTCCCTGCTTCCACTGCCTGTGCAGCTCCTGCCTGCCCTTCAGTTTGACCAGCAGGTCTTGAGCAGGCTGCCCAGGAAGGTGGTGGAGTCATCATCCCTAGAGGTGTTCCCTGACCTCTTTTCCCTGGAGGCCCACAGGGGTTATTGTTCCTCCTGATGCAGGCCTGGGCACTGCTCCTTGAAACACTTTACAAGTTGATGTTGGCCAAATCCCAGATTTTGTCCAAGTTCTCCTGGACTGCAGGCCCATGCTGCCAGCTGTTGATGTTTGTGTGCAGCTGCCTCACCCTGACTGTGCTGAGCTGTCAATACCAGGTCACAGCAGGAGAAACTGCAGGGCATTACAACTGCTAAAAGCAGTCACTGCTTGNTCAATCTTGATTAGATATGAATTATAATGACGCTGATATTGAAATTATTAAGTGATGTTTATTTAATACAAAAAAACCCAAACACCCAAATTTATTTACACTCAGCACACAGAGATTCTGTCCCAGGGCAGGAGGAGCTCACTGTGCAGAATGTGCACCTCCAGGCAGAATGAGTCAAACAGCTTCAGAGCAGCTTCAGAAATGTATTCAATTGAAAGAGGTTCCTGTGGCGCAATCTGCTGCTCGTCCTCTAGGGCAGTTCTGAAGGACCTCTCCTGCCCTTCCAAAGTGAAACACAGGCAGAAACCTTCACAAACCTTAGAAAATGGTCAATTTGCTCACTCCATGTCCTGAGCTTCGATATTTGCAGAAGCACAAAGGAAATCTAATCCTGGGCAGGTGGCGATGGTGTGGGGTGCTGTGGGCAGCTGCTGCGGCTTGTGCAGTTCACATTGAGTGCAGCATCAGAGAGGATCCATGGGAATGACAGGGCAAATCCTCCGTGGCTCTCAGGAAGCTGTGGGACAGGCCAGCCACCTGGGTGAACAGGTGTGGGATGCAAAGTGCCGAAGAACTGTGGGAAAGGATGTGAAGAGAATAATAACAGACCTTGGGTTCCCACCAGCTGCGGACTTCCTTATCTCAGAAGGGACTGATAATGGCCACCTCGTTAACGAGAACAGCAAGGCATGGGTTATGCTGAGGTAGTGAGTTGTCCTTGACTAACTGTGCTAATGTGCAGGCGTGTGCTCTACTGGCTGAGTGTATATATTTTGGGCTGTTACAGAATAATAAAGTGGTCTCTGGCATAACTCACATTGAATCACCTGGAGTCCTTCCTGGCAAGGCCTCTGATCACGTTGGTCTACAGGCCTGGCTGCAGTTCCCACGGCAAGCAGAGATTTACAAGCAGCACCGTGCTGCAACAGGAGCCAGGCTTATGGGCTTTAGAGTCATCCAAACAGGTGCTGTGTACAGGGGTTGGCCCCTGGCAGGAGCAGCAGGTCTGCGATGTTGGAACCTGATGCCTTTAAACTGGCACCAAGCTACAGCTGGGCCAAGCCATCCATGCTGGGCTGAGCTCAGGGGCACAGCTGCTTCCCAGAGCAGGACAAGCAGTTTCAGACCCTTGGCTGGGTCCAGGAGATGCACAGCAGCAGCACCTCCTGTTGGTGGCAGAGGCAGGCTGCCAGCTACATGCGGTGTGACAGCAGGCAAGGCAGGGGCAGGCAGCAAACAAAGAGAGCAGCACAGCAGCCAAGTATGTTATCCAAGCTGAAGCATTTTGATGCATGTTTTTGACCAATAGCAATAAATGAAAGCACCCCCAGAGCCAATCCTCGGTTATCTGCCCAAGAATGGAAGATGCATACGCCCAGCATCCTGACCTGTGTGTACCAGAAGGCAAAGCAGCATGCAAAGCAAGCCCAAACATGGTGTTTCTGTGGCAGACTGATGGGCACCATGGCTTTTTGTCTTCTCTTCCTGCCCTGACTGTGGCAAGACCTTCAGCTGCAGCTCCACCCTCAACACCCATCACTGGATCCACACCAGAGAGCTCTTCCCCTGTACAGAGCACAGCAAGAGCTTCACCCTGATCTAGACTCCTCCGTCATCACCTCATCCACAGCAGTGAGAAGCCCTTCACTTGCACTGACTGTGGCAGGAGCTTCAGGACCAAATCCAATCCAGCCTTACCTTGCACTGTCGTGTCCACACTGGTGAGAAGCCGTACACCTGCAGTGACTGCAGTAAAAGCTTCAGCCAGAGCTCTGGTCCACCAGGCACTGTTGTGACCACGCTCTTGGGAAAAACTACAGCTGTGCTGAGTGTGGCAAGAGGTTCAAGCACAGCTCCTGTCTCACCAAGCACCTCCTCATGCACACTGCTGACCAGCCCACATTGGAGGGCAGACACAAATAGATCCACCCTGGGTCTGTTGAGATAATCTTGTTCCCCTGAGAGAGCTTTTCCAGCAGCTGGAACCAAAATCACCTCTTTTTGGCCTGCATTTCTCAGTGGCTGGGGGCCCTTCTAAACATGAATTAGTGGTGATGAGAATAATTATGGTGATGAGTCAGCACAGCCAGACCCACCACTAGAACTGGGCCAAGCTTTGCCAGTGTTTACTGGTTCTTCCCCAATGCTTTGGGTCTCCCTGGACTGGAGTCATGTGCCCAGTACAGGTAGATCAAAGTGACACTTTCAAAGTCTTGAGAGCATCTTGGGACAGTCTCAGGGGCATCTCAGAGGGGTTCTTTGTGGGGTGTCTAGGGCTCTTAGGTGTTTTGAAGTCTGGAGGGTTCTAGAATTGACTTTGAAGGCTCTTTGGAGGGATAAGGGAGAATCTCAGGGAGGTCTTTGGAAGATCTCAGAAAGATGTCGATTTTCCTCTAAGTGGCTTTGAGGCTTTCCAGCAGGCCTGGCAGCTTCCAAAGGGCTTCCCACTAACACAGCAGCATTCCTGCAGGCCTGAGGCTTCTCTCAGGTTTTCCATGCACTCAGAAGTAGGAAGAGATCTTTTTGAGTGTATAGAAGTTTTTAGATGCTTTAAGAGTTTTTAACCTGTGAGATTGATGCATTCCAACAGGTCTGATGCTTCTGATGGGATCCCACTGCCCACCTCTGGCATTGCATCGTTCCAGAGGAGCTGGGCTTTGCCCCTCAGTGGCCCTGCTGGTTGACGGCAAGCCTGGGCTTCCCTTGTCAACCCAGCAGTCACAAGTGTCCTTGCTGCATGCCAGCTCACTGGAATGCATCAAGGGCACTGCTGGGCCAGTGGAAATAATGAGCAAAGCCCCAGGCTCACAGAAAGGCAGCAGGGCCTCTGTTTTGGCAGTGAAAAGCCTGACTAAGAAGGCTCAGGATTGCTGAATTGAGAAAAGGCACTGATGTGACAGCAGAATTCCTTTTGGAAGCACAGGGTCCACAGTAAAGCAGCAAGGCCACTGCTGGGACAATGGAAGGCCCTTAGGAATCACTGCACTGCTTCTGCGAATAGGCTGAGCTAAGCTACTCCTGCATTGTGGTGTTAGGTTAATTAGACAATTAGCTAAGGTAATTAGGCATTGTGCTTATGATATCTTATGTTACATTAAACTCTTGCCTCTTTACCTCAGCCCTGAGCTGTGTGTGTTCCTCCTCCCCTCACTTTTGCGTTGGGACAGCAGGCAGTTAACCCTTGTGCTGCACTATTATGTTCCTTTTTGGTACCCAAGGTGGGCCCAAGGAGTGTGCTTGCAGTGGTGCAAGGGAAAAGCAGCATAAGGCAGTTTTATAGAAGATGAGGATGAAGCAGGGCACAAGAGCAAGAGAAAGCTGTTTGCTGTTTTCTTGCTCAGCTCTTCAGCTTATCAGGCTTTGGAAGATGGCCAAGGTCAGTGGCTGGAACTAGCAAAGGCCTCAGGGAGGTGAGGAAAATCTTTCCTCCTCTGCCCAGGCCTGCACTTCAGACATGAGGAACAGCTGCTGCCCTGTCTGGGAGAGAATCTGGGAGGTCTGCACCCTGTATGACCACGGGGAGGAGATGTGGAAATGGGATGGAAAAGCCTTTGCAGGCCTGGCTTCACAAGTGCCTGAGTTCCAGGGGAGTCCTGCCCTGAAGATGCTGCATAGGTGTGCAGTGGAAAATCACCCAAGGAGAGCAGACAGACTGCTTCTGCTTCTGCTGAGAGGACTCCCAAAGCATCTGCACAAGATGCAGGTGATCCCAGGCAGAATCAGAGGGTCTCTGTCTCCAAGCAGCTGGAGGAGAGGCACAAGTGGGTTTGCTGGACTGTACAGAGCTGACAGCTTGGCAGGTTGAAGAGGAGGAACCTGCTGTGCCAGAGGGATCTGCACTCCTGTGTGCGCTGGAAGATGAGCAATGGAATGAAGCCACAGTTTGCTTTCACTTGGAAGGGTGGAATGAGTCCCTGGACTCGACTGCCCCAGGGGAGGGAACACAGCCTCAGCATTTGGACTGGTCCAGACTGTAGTGGAGCAGGGTGGAGCTGCAGAGCAGCTGCAGTGAGCAGTCCTCTCTGCGCTGCAAAGGGATCTCGCTGTCAGTGAAAATGGACAGAGACTGCCCTATGATGTCTGTTGTTTGTTGCTGATTGCTGCTGGGCAGGATGCAGATGGCTGGCACAGAATAAGAGGTGGAGAATGCCATGGGTTGAGCTGAAGCTGCTGCTGTTCTTCACAGCCTGCTGCAGCCATGGCAGCTGCAAAAATGAAAGTGCTGACTGCAGCAATGTATGATGGGGCCTGAACTTCAGCTTGTAGCATGGCAGGCTTCCTGTTGTGGTTGCTGCTTCTGGGTTCTTGGGTGTGGGCTCTTTTCTGCAGGCCTGGTGGCAGAAATAGTGCCAGTCAGGGAGCTGCTGGGTTTGAGGATCTGGTTTATGGTGGTGGTGTTTTCCCCTGTGCATTTCACTGCAATGCTTCTGCAAATAGGCTGAGCTAAGGTACTCCTGCATTGTGGTGTTAGATTAATTAGATGATTAGCTAAGGCAATTAGGCATTGTGCTTATGAGATCTCCTGTTTCATTAAACTCTTCCCTCTTTATCTCATCCCTGAGCTGTGTGTGTTACTCTTGCTCTCACTTTTGTGTTGGGGCAGCAGGCAGTTAGCCCTTGTGCTAAACCGTGACAGCATGGAATACTTCTTTGGTCAGTTTGGGTCAGCTGGCCCAGCTGCATCCCCTCTCAGGCTCTTGCCCACCCCTCAGTGCACTCTTGAAATATCCCAACCCAAAGCAATGCTGCTGGCAAGCTCCATGCCCAGCACAGGAGCTTGCACCTTACCCAAAGCAGGCTGAAAGCAAAGCTGCAGCTGTGTTCTATTTCCTGGCCAAGGCACCACAACAGGACTGTGGTGTTTTGGCTCTGTCTGGGGGCCGAATGCCCACCAAAACTGCTCTGTCAGTGCCCTTCTTAGATGGGACCTAAGAGAGGGGAGAGGGAAATATAACCAAAGGCTGATGCTAAGGTAGAAGGATTCAATACTGCCAAACACAGGCACAGAGCAAAGGCTTGCATGTGGAAGCAAAGCAAATGGAGCTGCTGTTGTTCTCTGCTGCCCATCAGCAGAGGAGGTCTGGTGCCAGGGAGCAGGGCTATGGGAACCAGGCAGAGTGGTTGCTCTGGAGGCCAGAGCCATGGATGGATGTCCCACACTGCCTTGTTTCACTTCCTTCTTCCAGCTGAGTGTGCCCAGGTGGGCAAGAGAGCCAATGGTATTCTGGCCTGTATCAGGAACAGTGTGGCCAGGAGGACAAGGGAGGTTATTCAGCCCCTGTACTCAGCACTGGGCAGGCCACACCTTGAGTAGTCTGTCCAGTTCTGGGCTCCTCAATTCAAGAGAGATGTTGAGGTGCTGGAAGGTGTCCAGAGAAGAGCAACAAAGCTGGTGAGGGGCCTGGAACACAGCCCTGTGAGGAGAGGCTGAGGGAGCTGGGGGTTGCAGCCTGCAGAAGAGGAGGCTCAGGGCAGACCTCATTGCTGTCTGCAGCTACCTGAGGGGAGGCTGTAACCAGGTGGGGTTGGGCTCTTCTGCCAGGCAAGCAGCAACAGAACAAGGGGACACAGTCTCAAGCTGTGCCAGGGGAGGCCTAGGCTGGATGTTAAGAGGAAGTTGTTGCCAGAGAGAGTGATTGGCATTGGAATGGGCTGCCCAGGGAGGTGGTGGAATTGCCATCCCTGGAGGTGCTCTAGAAAAGCCTGGCTGGGGCACTTAGTGCCGTGGTCTGGTTGACTGGATAGGGCTGGGTGCTAGGTTGGGCTGGATGAGCTTGGAGGTCTCTTCCAACTTGGTTGATTCTATGCTCTGGCATGGAGCATTCCTTTGGCCAGATTGGCTCAGCTGGCCTGGCTGTGTCCCTTCCCAAGCTTTTGCCCACCCCTCAGTGCACTCCTGGGGCAAGAAAGTGTTGGCAAAGCACAACCTGGATTCTGGTTCAGCAGCAGCCAAACTCCTGCTGTGATATCAACCCCCAGCAACAGCACTGCAGAACGCAGCACTAGAGTCATACTCTGGGGAGAGTTAACTCCAGCTCAGCCACACCCAGTGCAGTGACATCATAGGACAGGCTGTGTGACATCACGGAGTGCGCTGTGTGACATCACGGACTGCACTGTGTGATAACACAGAGCTATCCTGCACCATCAGGACTGTTGCATGCCATCATGCAGCAGGTTGTATGACAGCATAGAGCAGGCTGAGCGACATCAGGGGGATTGTATGACATTATGGAATGGGATGTGTGACCTCCTCGAGTGGGATATGTGCCATAATGGAGCAGGCTGAGTGACATCCTAGGGTTGTGTGACATCCTAGGGTTGTGTGACATCATAGAATCATAGAATCATAGAATGGTTTAGGTTGGAAGGGACCCCAAGGATCATCCAGCTCCAACCCCCTGCCATAGGCAGGGACACCTCCCACTAGAGCAGGTTGCTCAAGGCCTCATCCAGCCTGGCCTTAAACACCTCCAGGGAGGAAGCATCCACAACCTCCCTGGGCAACCTGTTCCAGTGTCTTACCACCCTCACTGTAAAGAACTTCCTCCTAACATCCAGTCTAAATCTCCCCTCTTCCAGCTTAAACCCATTCCCCCTCGTCCTGACATTACTAGACCTTGTCAATAGTCCCTCCCCAGCCTTCCTGTAGGCTCCCTTCAGATACTGGAAAGCCACTCTAAGGTCTCCTCGAAGCCTTCTCTTCTCCAGGCTGAAGAGCCCCAACTCTCTCAGCCTGTCCTCATAGCAGAGCTGCTGCAGCCCTCTGATCATCTTCGTGGCTCTCCTCTGGACCCGCTCCAGCAGTTCCATGTCCTTCTTGTGTTGGGGGCTCCAGAACTGCACACAGTACTCCAGGTGGGGTCTGAGGAGAGCAGAGTAAAGGGGGAGAATCCCCTCCCTTGCCCTGCTGGCCACACTGCTCTTGATGCAGCCCAGCACAGGGTTGCTGTCTGGGCTGCATGTGCACACTGCCGGCTCATGTTGAGCTTTTCGTCAACCCAGACCCCCAGGTCCTTCTCCTCAGGGCTGCTCTCAGCCATTCACCACCCAGCCTGTATCTGTGCCTGGGATTGCACCGACCCAGGTGCAGGACCTTACACTTGGCCTTGTTAAACGTCATGAGGTTGGCCTGGGCCCACCTCTCCAGCCTGTCCAGGTCCCTCTGGATGGCATCCCTGCCCTCCAGCAAGTCAGCTGTGCCACACAGCTTGGTGTCATCTGCAAACTTGCTGAGGGTGCACTCAATTCCTCTGTCCATATCACTGACAAAGATGTTAAAGAGCACTGGTCCCAGCACTGACCCCTGAGGAACACCACTTGTCACCGGTCGCCAGGTGGACATTGTGCCATTGATCACCACTCTCTGCATGCGACCATCCAGCCAATTCCTTATCCAGTGAGTGCTCCACCCATCCAGTTTGTGCTTTTCCAGTTTGGTGACCAGGATGTCATGTGGGACAGAGTCGAATGCCTTACTCAGGTCTAGGTAGACGACGTCAGTTGCCCTTCCCCTGTCCATTGCAGCTGTGACTACATCATAAAAAGCCACCAAATTTGTCAGGCATGATTTGCCCTTAGTGAAGCCATGCTGGTTGCCGCCAGTCACCTCTGCCTGGTTTTCCATTTGCTTTTGCAGAGCCTTCAGGAGGATCTGCTCCATGATCTTTCCAGGCACAGAAGTGAGACTGACTGGTCTGTAGTTTCCAGGGTCATCCTTTTTCCCTTTCTTGAAGATGGGTGTTATGTTCGCCCTTTTCCAGTCAGCAGGAACTTCACCAGTCTGCCATGACCTTTCAAACACAATGGACAGTGGTTTAGCAACTTCATCTGCCACTTCCTTCAGGACCCGTGGGTGGATCTCGTCAGGCCCCATGGATTTGTGCACATTCAGATTCCTTAGGTGCTCACGAACATGATCTTCATTTACAGTGGGCAGAGCTTCCTTCTGCCAGGCCTTATTTTCATCCCCTGTGACTCGGACATCACGGTTGGGGTCCTTGCCATTGAAGACCGAGGCAAAGAAGGCATTGAGCACCTCAGCCTTATCCACATCCCTTGTCGCCAGCTCTCCCTTTCCCATCTGGAAGGGTCCCACATTATCCCTGGTCCTCCTTTTCTCACTGATATACCTGAAAAAGTTCTTCTTGTTCCCCTTGATGTCCCTAGCCAGATTCAGTTCCAGCTGTGCTTTAGCTTTCCTAACCTGAGCTCTGGCTTACAGGACATTTTCTCTGTATTCATCCCAGGTTCCCTGTCCCTGCTTCCACTCTCTGTAGGCTTTCCTTTTGCGCCTAAGTGTGTCCAGGAGCTCCCTATTAATCCACGCAGGCTTCCTGGCATTCCTGCCTACCTTTCTCTTTTTGGGGACGCATTGCTCCTGGGCCCGAAGGAAGCAGACTGTGAGTGATGATGGAGTGTTGTGGGCATCATAAACCGGGTTGTGTGACATCACAGAGTGGGATATGTGACATCATAGATCAGAATGTGTGACACCATAGATCCTACCATATGACATCATAGACAGGGATGTGTGATGTCGTAGTGTGGGGTGTGTGACATCACAGATATCCTTGTGTATCATCACAGAAAGTGCTGTGTGACATCACATGGCAGGCTCTGTGAAGTCATAGAGAGGGTTGTGTGAGATCAGAGATGGGGATGTGTGACATCCTATGACGTCATAAACCCTGCTCCATGACCTTACCCTTGCCCCTCTAAACCATCACACAACTCTCTCTGTGCTGCTGCACAGCCTGCTCTTGAAGTCACGCAGTGTGGAGAGATTTTGCTAACAGGACATGAAATGATGAACATGAGCACCCACGCTGGGAAGTGTCCTTGAAGGCGGAGAGCCAGGCGGTAAGTGACAGCACCCCACGTGCAGCTGCAGCGGGTGGAGTGCCAGCTGCATGTGGGCCAGGTGAGCCAGCCCAGGGGCTGGTCTCACAGATTGTTATCATAAGCCACCCTGTCTGTGCCATGCCTGGAACCCTGGACCAGCTGTGTACTTTCCACAGGTACCAATCCTAAGCTAAATTGGCGGTGCAGGCCTAGGACTCACTGCAGCACGGGAACAAAGGGGAGGACGTCCATCTAGTCCTATTGGTGACCATGGCGCAACGCCGGCAACACAGCTCTCTGTGATGTCACACAGCCGGGTCTGTGATGTCACACAACTCTCTAGGATGTCACACAGCCTGCTCTATGACATCACAGAGCCCTCTGTATGATGTCACTGAACCATTTCAATAGCATCATACAAAGCACTGAATGATGTCACTAAATCCTATGTCATACAGCCTGCTCTATGATGTCACAGAGCATGCTTTGTGTCACACAAGAACACTCTCTATGTCATGCAGTCCATTCTGTGACATCACACATCCTGCTCAATGATGTCACACATCCAGATCTATGATGCCATTCCTCTCTCTGATGTCATGCATTCTGCTCTGTGACATCACAAGATTGACATCACACAGCCTGCTCCATCTCACAGAGCTTGCTCTAAGATGTCACATTGCCCTCTCCACGATGTCATGCACTCTGCTCTACGATGTCACCGAGCACACTCTGTGATGTCACACAGCCCAATCCATGTCTCACAGCTTGCTCTATGCTGTCCCAGGTCCCACTCTGTGCTGTCACACACTGCTCTTTGATTGCACACAGCCCTCTCTGTGCTCTCAGACAATCCACTCTATGACGTCACACAGCTTGGGCTGTTGATACAGTGTAAAACATCAAGGGACAGCTTCTCCTCCCAGACCTCCTAAGCAGTCTTGCTGGGTGCTGCTGTCTGCTCCCCTCTAATCAGAAAGATAATAAAACACTTCCCCTTGCCGTGAGCACTGAGCTGTGGTAGCTGTGTGGGGGGCGGCTTGAAGGTAACTGCAGAGAGAAACATAGCTCCTGAGGGCACTTGGGGCTCATTGCATGAGCTTGAGGAGCTGCCAGAAGACTGAAGAGACCTCCCCAGAAGTCTAAGTCAGAAGAAAAAGTCCCTTGAAGTGTTGCTGGGCCCCATTGAGGGTTGTTTCTGAGAAAGCCTCCCCAGGGGCTTGTTAGAGCAGCTCAGTGGAGGCCATGAGTGCAGGGAGGCAAAGGCAAAGTGCAGAGGTGAAAACTCTGTTTGGTCTATGAAGCACAAAGGCCAAGCCCTCAGCACAGCCCCTGGCAGGCAGATCCTGAGAGCCTCAAAAGAAAGTTTCATATCCAGGCCTCGGTGGCAGAGCCAAGTGCCACAGGCAGATGGACAAAGGCATTTGGGGCTGTTCAGCCTGGCCAGAGCCCTTGGCCACCCCTGCTGCAGGCTGTGCCACCCTGCCCCATGCCTGCAGCTCTTTCCCCTCCAGCTCCTGACACCCTTCTTGCTTTCCTACCAGCCCTCCTGACACCCTTCTTGCTTTCCTACCAGCCCTCCTGACACCCTTCTTGCTTTCCTACCAGCCCTCACTGCTCTCTCTGCTCTCCATGGCCAGTTCTAGAAACACAGAGCCATGACACCTGGCACCACAGGGGTACCCTTGCGGTAACTTTTTTTTGTCCTCACCTCCAGGCAGAATCTTACAAGTTGCATTTTCTGGAGGTTTTCTTCTCTTCCCACCAACACCAAAGGCTTCCTCCTCACCACCCTTCAAGCAGGGGCACAGGACAGCTGTAGTGCCCTGAGCCTGCGCTTCAGCAGGTGTCTTCACCCCAGTACTGGCAGATACCCTCTGGAACCTCTTCAGTTCTCCATTCCCAAATCCAGACACCAACATTGCAGATGTGGTCAAAGCAGTGCTGAGTGCAGGGGAGGATCACCCCCTTGTCTGGGTGGCCACACTCCTGCTGCCACAGATCCTCTGCACTTGGCCTTCTTCACTCTCTGCAGGCTTTGCTCCATCCCAGGGCTTTGGCAACGGTCCCTGCCGGAGCCTGCGGTGCCTTTTGACCAGGGACAGCACAGAGCAGAACCTCCAGCTCCAAAGCAACACCCAAGGCCCCTCCCTGCTGCTGTCTCTCAGCTTGGCAGCCACTACAGATGGCACAGCGCCCAGCCCAGCCCTGTGCCTGCTGCTGGCTAAGGACACAAAGGGCTTTCAGTGCCCTCACCCCCACGAGCATGTGCCTCCTGCTGCCCTAGGAACTTCTCAGTGATGTCTCAATGCTGGCCCAAGCCAGCAGCCTGCTTGTGGCTGGCAGCTGAGCAGGCACCAGAAAGCTCTGAACGGGCTTCCAAGCCAGGTCCCTGCTGCTGCCTTTCAGCTTCTGCAGCAGCCACAGCCATGCCCTGTCCCTGCTGCTGTCCCATCAGGCACTCAGGGGGCAGGGAAGTGACAATGCAAATCCAAGATGCTTCCTGCAGGGGCCACCAGGTGCTTAGGAACAGGGACTCCCACAAGTGCCTTGCCCACCACAGACCTTCTGCTCCCTTCTGGGGACACTGGCAGCTGGCAGCCCAAAAGCACAGAGCCCAGGCAGGACTCAGGGCTGCCCTTCAGCTGCTGCAGCAAGAAGTGACCTCCCAGTCGCTTTGCTGCCCTCTTCCTTCTGCTGCCCTCTCAGCTCCTGAGGCAGCAGTGACTTCCCAGCCCCTGCAGAGCCTTGTGCCTGGTGCTGGCCCTGAGATGCTGAGGCACAACTCAACTCCCCATGGCATTGCCACCCATCTCCTGCTGGTGTCCATCAGCTGGTCAGACCCAGGTCACCTGTGTGGATGTTGAGGGTAGGGATTAGGGTAGTGGATTCCTTCAGGGTGAGGGGAAGCACTTAGGGGGGCAGGTCAGGGCTTGAGACTCCTGCTCAGGAATAGGATAAAGGCCTATCAGGGGAGTTTTCACAGACACTGTCACAGAGGCATCAAAACTACTTGAACAGCTCTTACCTCTTCCAAATCTATCATTTCTTTTGGCCAAGCCTCTTTTCCCTCCCCCTAATCTCCCATCTCCCCTCTTGCAGCTTCCCCTGACTTCATCCAAATCTTTCCTCTTGTTGGGAGCTGCATGCACTGTCTGTGCCCCACTGCTGGTCTGTCAGAAGGGACCTCACAGCCACCATCCAATGGGACAGGAAATGCTGCTGTGCTGGAGAGGTCCCTGCTTGGCCCCACCAGCACTGCTAGATGCCCTCCACCTCTCCTGAGTTACTCTGCCTGCCTATCAACTCCTGCTCCAGAAGGGCTCCCAGATATCCTGGGACACACCTCAGGGCAGGCACAACCTCTCTGTGGATAACTGAATCCAACTGTGAATGTTAACAAGAACTTGAAACCTGAGCAGAAAAGAGCCCAAAGTGACAGCTGAAGAAGTCTTCCTCCCCAGCACTACCAGGACTTGTATCAATTATTATTTTCCCCTAATTTGTCCATTAACAGCCCCACAGCTCTGTGCCAGCTCCCCACACTCTCTCTCTGGCTGTGTGAAGAGTTGCATGCAGCCACCTCTCACAGTCCATGCTCTTATCAATGGTCCAAGTGCAGAAACAGGGCTCAGGAGAACAATTGTGTTGGCATTAGCACAGAACAGAGCTGTTCTCTCTGCTCCTGCCTCTCCCTATTCTCTCTGTCCTCTTACAGTTTCAAAGGGCTCTCCAAGGGGAAGATTCACTGAACCACAGAAGAGGTCAGGTTAGACAACATCTGAATGTCTTGTCTGAGTCTCCTGCTTAAGGCAGGGTCAAGTGGTCAAGGTAGCTGAAGATTGCCACCACCTTCAAAGGAACTCAGGTGAGCTCCATCCCATTGCAGAGGGAGAAAATAAAGACTTACAGCAGGCTTGGTCTTGGTGCTGGGCACTGAGGGAAACTACCTCAGCAGAGCTGTTCTGGTCCTCATACAGGCAAGGACAAGGCTGCTGTTGAAAACAGAGGCACAAGTGAGGTGAGATGAATAGGGGCAGGCAGTCTTCTGCTGGTGCATGCTGGCACCTCTGCTGCACTCGCAGGATGCCAGCATGGACAGGAAGGGAGGACTGGCTCTTAGAAACAGTTATGAAAGCAGAGCCCATGAGTGCCACAGGGTCACTGTGGGAGTGTCCCACTGCATTGGGCAATTAAAACTGGGATAACCATACAGTGATAATGGAGATGAGAGACAGCTCTGTAGCCAAACTGCAGCTGCCTTCTGGAGAGCAACCTCCAAAGTCATGAATCTTGCCAAGTCTTGCCAAGAGATGTGGCTGGCACACTGCAAGATATGGCAGCCAGCAGAAGCCATTCAACACAAGGCCTGCAAAAGGTACAGGGAACAGGACTAGCACTGGGGGACCATAGGTGGTGCTGTCCTCAGTCCCAAAGCTGGACAGCAGCTGGGGTAGGTACTAGAGCTGTAGCAGGTCCCCAGACAGGACCAATTCCCCAGTGCAAAGTCCAGAGAATCAGAGGGATACTGGTGGCCACCAGGGTGAGGCCAGAAAGGCAGAGGAGTGTGGTGTAGGACACAGTCTGAAGTCACACACAGAAATGTCAGGCTCTGGCAGGTGTCCACATATGAGCTGGCCTCGTGGGCTGCTGAGGCACACTGGGATGTTCCGAGGCAGAGTCTTTCCCCATTACTCACACAGGCCCTACACTGCCAGATCAGCTGTCACTGCTGTGTTCATCTCCAGGTCACTGTGTTGGGCATATTATTGGAAATAAATGTGACAGAAGGCTGCAGGTTACAGACACTGCCTTGAGACCTCCTTTCTTTATGGCCATGGTGCTCTGGGGACCAGCTCTGTGCCAGCAGTGCCCCCGGCCTGTCCCTGCCTGCAGTCTCAGCACTGCCTCGCAGAAGGACAGTAACAAAGCTGCCAGAGCCCTCAGGCCTTGTCCTAACACAATGGTTCAGTAGGATAGTGTGGGAGGGAAGAAAGGTCAGCTCAAGACAGCTCAAGTGCTGGGGGTCCCTGACACTGCTGCTGTGCTGGGACTCTCCTCCTCTACCTCTGCAAACAGGCATTGCCCTGCAGCTTTACCCAGCTCCTGAATGCAGCATCTTGGACAAAAGTGTCACTGCAGACTCCTTCACTGTGTTTAATACTCAGAGGGCACCATTTCTCCTTTGCAGTCTCTGAGAAAAATTCTACAGGTGGGCAGAGAATTATGAGTGGGAAGAAGAATAATATTTGATTGTGCAGAACCAGAGAAACACAAGAAACAACCAGCAGAAGAACCTGAGCAGTCAGGCTGGGCCTATGCTGAGTGAGAGGAGAACTGCTCTGCAGCAGAAGACAAAGAGTTTATTGCTTCTGAAAGCATCCAGTTGTAATCTTCCTCAGGGCACCCTTGAGCTCCTGGTTCCTCAGGCTGTAGATGAGAGGGTTCACTGCTGGAGGCACCACTGAGTACACAACTGACACCACCAGGTCCAGGAATGGGGAGGAAATGGAGGGAGGCTTCAGGTAGGCAAAGATGGCAGTGCTCATAAACAAGGAGACCACAGCCAGGTGAGGGAGGCAGGTGGCAAAGACTTTGTGGCATCCCTGCTGAGAGGGCATCCTCAGCACTGCCCTGAAGATCTGCACATAGGACACCACAACGAAGACAAAACAGCCAAATAATAAATAGGCACTGACCACAATGAGCCAAACCTCCCTGAGGTAGGCTGTGGAGCAGGAGAGCTTCAGGATCTAGGGGAGCTCACAGAACTGGTGCACAGCATTGCCCTGGCAGAGGGGCAGGGAAAATGTATTGGCTGTGTGCAGCAGAGCACAGAGAAGGCCATAGGCCCAGGCAGCTGCTGCCAGGTGGGCACAAACTCTGCTGCTCAGGAGGATGCCATAGTGCAGGGGTCTGCAGATAGCAATGTAGCAGTCATAGGCCATGATGCTGAGCACAAAAAGCTCTCCTGAAATGAGAAAGAGAACAAAAAAGACCTGAGCAGCACAGCCTTTGTAGGAGATGTCCCTGATGTCCCATAGGGAATTCACCATCGATTTGGGGACAGTGGTGGAGATGTTGCCAATGTCAATGAGGGAGAGGTTGAGGAGGAAGTACATGGGTGTTGCAAAACCCTGATTGGCTTGCTGTGGGAATGTGGTCAAGGCCCTCACCGATCAGTGTGATCAAAGACAATATCACATGGACTCCAGACAATTCAATGTGAGTTATGCCAGAGATGTTTATTGATCATTCGTCTCTCAATAAATACCTTCAGGGCCACAAGGCACACACCTACACATTAACATAATTAGTCGAGGACAACCCACTCCATCAGCATAAACCACACCTTGTTTTCCTCATTAACGAGGTGTTCGTTATCTATCCCTTCTGAGATAAGTTAGCCAGCAGCTGGTGGGAACCAAGGTCAGCATCTGCCTGTTATTATCCTTCTTCACTCCGTTCCCATTCTTCACTTTCAATTCCCACACATGGGGGTGTGCAGGTGGTGATCTCAGGCTATGGTGGTGATGATGAGGCTGTTGCCCAGGAGAGCAGCCAGGTAGATGGCCAGGAAGCGGCAGAAGTGCAGGAGCTGCAGCTGCCATGTGCCTGGGAATGGCAGGAGGAGGAAGTGGGTGATGGAGCTGTTGTTGGACATCTGCTGTCTCTGGGTGTGGATTGGAGGTTGCAAGAGGAGAAGACACTGCACAATTTAAAGCATAATTCCTGGAGAAAATTCCATGAGTATTCCCCAGAAAATGCTCTCAGAATTACTTCTCTTTCTTTAGAGAAGTTTTGTGCACTCCCAGCCTCACACCCTTGCTGCCATCCCAGCAGAAGGCAGCTCTCATGTCCTCTGACTCCGGTGGTGTAGATGGGGAGATCTGCTCTGGAGCATCTCCTCCTCCTGTGTAGCAGAGATCCCAGAGGCTGTGGGATGTGGCAGCTTTACAAGCTCCAGGAACTGCAAATGCCTTCTCCTGCAGCAGACTCACCATGGCCAGGCCTGTGAAGGTTTCTCTTTGAGCTCTCAGTCACCCTCCCAGTCCTGGCCACCTTGAAGCTCTCTCTGCCTTCCTCATCTCCCTGACATCCCCTGGCAGTGCCCTCAGCCCTGCTGTGCTGTGCAGAGGAGCTGCTCCTGGGCAGAGCTGCCTCTCTGCAGTGCTGCCTGCTTGCCAGCAGCTCCCTCTTGCCCAGTAGCCTGCCCCAGCTCAGCAGCAGAGGACCAGCCCAAGGCATTGTAAGGACCCCTCTGGAGGATTTGGTGCCAGGTAAACCTCAGAGACTAAGTTGAAGAAATGTCTCCAGAATTCAAAGTCAAACTGTGAAGTTTCTTGGAGTGTTAATGGGTCCCATGGAGGGACACTGGAAAAGTGTCCCCAGTGCCTGCTTAGAGCAGGAGACAGTGGATGCAAGGGAAGCATCACTGGAGGCACTGAAGCATCTGCAGGGGCTGGACAGAGCAGAGAGCTGGAGGCAGTGCTGACAGGTCAGGACAGCAGCTAAAGGTGGCTCTGATGCTGAGCAAACCTGGAGGGGGTTCATGAATGCAAAGGGCCAAGGCCTGACCCCCAGCCCCTGGCAAAGGTGATCCTGTTCCTCACGTGTGCCTCTGGCCTCTTCTGGAGGCAGTGGGGAGTGAGGGTGAGCAGTGAGCAGGGTAGGACATTCTGTGACACTTTGTGGCCTCCCCAAGAAGGAGCAAGGAGGAACCCAACTGCAAAGCCTCAGCAGAAGTTTCTCCTGGCAGCATTTCTGTGTCAGACACAGCCTGTGCTGAGCAGATGGCTGCAGAGTCTGTTCCTTGTGAGCAGCCTGGGTCAGGCTCTGCTGTGCTTTGCTTGCCCAGAGACAACTCCTGCTAGAAAGCAGTGAAATGTTCCCTTGCAAAGCATTTGGAGCAGATGCTTCTCAGAACAAAAACCTCTCCAATGAGCTGCAGAGCTCTTGCTACACACCAGAGGGTAAGCTGTGGCTCAGCAGTGTTTTAACGAGCCCCATGGAGTGTTTGGGGCTGAGTCCATGCTCCTCAGGTGCTGCCAGGAGCCTGAACAAGCCTCTCCAGAAGTGCAAATCAGAGGGAAACCCCAAAGTGCCTTGAAGCATTGATTGGCCCCACTGAGGGTCATTACTGACAAAGCCTCCCAGGGACTCCTTAGAGCAGCTCATTGAGGCCATGAGCACAGGGAGACAAAGGCAGAGAGCAGGGCAGAAAACCTTGGGCTTGGTTTATGGAGCAGAAAAGCCAAGCCCTGGCCACAGTCCTTGGAACAGCAGAGCCTGAAAGCCTCCAATAAACGTTTCTCCTCCATACAAGGCAGCATCCACACAAGCTGTGTGTGGTCAGGGGGAATACCCAGTGCCTGGGAATGCTCCTGCAAGCCCTGACCATCTCAGACTGCTCACCAGGGCTCTGCTGGATGCTTGAAAGGTTCACATCCAATCCCTTCAGAAAAACTCCAAAAAGCAATTGCACATAAGAATATCCCCAACCTTGGAATGACCTGGATAGGAACGATCTGAGACAGAATTCCTTATGGCAGAGATGTGGGTGCTCAGGTTTGGTAACCACTCAGTCTCCAGGGGAGAGCAAAGGAAAACTCTGCATGGTCCTGGATGAGAACAAAGGCTCACACCAGAGGCATCACAGCAGCGCCCACTCCACGTAGCCACAGGGAAGGTTTTCAGAGTGGCACCCAGAGAGAATCACAGGGTCACAGATGTTAGGGGTTGGAAGGGACCTCTGGAGATCAAGTTCAAGCCTCCTGCCAGAGCAAGACCAGAGAGGCTGTTCCTGTCCCTTACTTCCTGAGCTCCAGCCATCAGATATTTATAAACATTGATTAGATCCCTTCTCAGTCTTTTCTTCACCAGACCAAAACACCCCACGTCCCACAGCTTCTCCTCACAGGGCAGTGCTTCATCATCTTCATAGCCCTCCCTTGGACTCTCTTCAGCAGATCCCTGTCCCTCCTGAACTGAGGAGCCCAGAACTGGATACAATATTCCAGGGGAGGTCTCATTAGGGCAGAGAAGAAGGGGAGGAAAACCTCCCTCAATCTGCTGCCCACACTCAGTGCACCCTAGGACCCCATTGGCCTTCTTGGCCACCAGGGCACATTGCTGTGCCATGGATGCCGTCCACCAGCACTCCCAGGTCCTTCTCCACAGGGCTGCTCTCCAGCAGTCACCTCCCAGCCTGGACTGCCGCAGTTTATTGTTCCTCCCCACGTGCAGGACTCTGCACTGATCCCTGTTGAACCTCATCAGGTTCCTCTCTGCCCAGCTCTCAGCCTGTCCAAGTCTCAGTAAATGGCCTCACAGCCTCCAGATGTCTCAGCCAAGCCTCCCAGTTTGGTATCCTCAGCAAACTTGCTGAGCAGCCTCTGTCTGTCTGTGTCCTCAGCAGTGGCATTGATGAAGATGTCGAACAGGAGCAGACCCAGCACTGATCCCTGGGGGACTCCATTCGTGGCAGCTCTCCAGCTGCCCTTGGCACCACTGAGCACCACTCTGCACTCCATTGTGTAACCAGTTCCTAACCCATCTCACTGCCTGCTCTGCTGCCCTCTGCTTCCTGAGCCTGCTCTCAAGGATGTTGTGTGAGACAGTGTTGAAGCCTTGCTAAGATCAAGGCAGACTACATCCACTGCTCTGCCTGCAGCTCTCCATGCAGTTAGGACATCCCAGAATGCTATCAGCTTAGCCAGGCCTGATTTCCTCTTGCTAAATCCATTCTGACTACTCCTGATCACCTCCTTCTCTTCCAAGTGCCTAGAGGTGACCTCCAGAATGAGCTGCTCCACCCTTTTTCCAGGGATAGAGGTGAGGCTGACTGCTCTGGAGTTACCTGGAACCTCTTTCCAGCTTTCTTGTCCAAAGAAAGGCTGTGGCTGTGCTGTTGGTGCTGTTGTGACCTGGACTTGATGTCACCGGGACTGAGATTCCCTTCCAAGTTGAGTTGTGTTATCCCAAATTGCCATCACCCACGAGGCAGACAAAGCCATCACCATCAAAATCGGGTTGTGTTTACACAGTTTGTATTTGTTTTCCCTTCCCTACACCTTTGTAACTTCCCTACCTCAGATACCTTTTGAATTTATTGTGAAACTTTTCTTTTTAACTTCCAAATCGAGTGAGATTCATTGATTTGGATGTGCTTACCTTTTCCTCTCTACATCTAATTCCTTTCTTTTGGGAAAGGAGGGGGAAGAGGGAAGGGCACTCTAGAAATTGTCATTTGGTTCTATCAAATTTATTTGAGTCTCTGGGAATTTAAATTAGAACTGAGACAATTAATTTGGTGTCTCAACGTGGGGCTAGGTTCAAAATCCCCCCTTCTCCCTGTCTGTGGCCTCTTGCCACGAATTGATTGGATCAAACATATATTTCTCACAACACCAAGCTGTGTGGCACAGTTGACTTGCTGGAGGGCAGGGATCCATCCAGAGGGACCTGGACAGGCTGGAGAGGTGGGCTCAGGCCAACCTCATGACATTCAACAAGGCCAGGTGTAAGGTCCCGCACCTGCGTCAGTGCAATCCCAGGCACAGATACAGGCTGGGTGGGGAATGGCTGAGAGCAGTCCTGAGGAAATGGACCTGGGGGGTCTGGGTTGATGAAAAGCTCCACATGAGCCTGCAGTGTGAGTGCAGCCCAGACAGCAACCCTGTGCTGGGCTGCAGCAAGAGCAGTGTGGCCAGCAGGGCAAGGGAGGGGATTCTCCCCCTTTACCCTGCTCTCGTCAGACCCCACCTGGAGTACTGTGTGCAGTTCTGGGGGCCCCAACAAAAGAAGGACATGGAACTGTTGGAGCAAGTCCAGAGGAGAGCTACGAAGGTGATCAGGGAGCTGGAGCACCTCTGCTATGAGGACAGGTGTATAGGGTTAACCCTCCAGGGGGAGTAACCTTGAACCTGACCCTAGGTGGTCTTGACCCCTCCCCAGGGGTGGGTCTGAACACTACCAGGTGATGGTCAGCCCACTGCTCCTTCCTGCCTTAAATTCCTTAAATTAGAACTGAGACAATTCATTTGGCTCTACGTGGGGCTAGGTAGAAAATAATTATTTCAGACAAGATTTGGAAGTTTAAAATGGATGTTTTGAGAGTTTTAATAATTGAAACACTTGGATGGCTACTTTGGTCCTGGACTTGTAAATTCGTAACACATCCTGTTTTCTGGATGATTGATGTGGTTTGGGAACACTCTAAGAATTTGCCTATGCAGGTCTATGCCTATGTTCTGGATTCTGTTGGAAATCTCACTGTGTTTGGGAATGCTTCTGAAACATGGAACAACTCTGAGAATGTGTGCTGGGACATGGCAGGTCCAGATATTTTGGGGGGAAAATGGTACTTCTGAGCAGTTTTTGCATTGAGTTTAAATGTGATTCAGGGAGGTTTTATTGGGGTTTTAACCTGGACCACGTGCAAGCCACATTTGGCCACGGCCATTAGGACCCTTGGGGAAGGTATAAGCAGAGGGAGCGGTGGCCCGCCCGGTACTTGCCACTGTGGGATGTCGTTGCGGAGGCTCGCAGACCAGCCCTGGCTCACCAATCATGAACGGCCTGGCGGGCCAAGATGTGGTGGTCCCTGCCTCGAGCGCAGCTCCGCCCCAGGCTCTGCCCCGAGCTCCACCCCAAACTCCACCCAAGGTCTTGCCCAGAGGTCTGCCCAGAGCTCCACCCCAGGTCCCACCCTGAACTCTGCCCCACGCTCAACCTCCACAGACAACCAGCTCTCACTATTGCCCTTGCCCCTGTGACAACCCACAGGACGAAATTACTAAAGCTGAGCCCTTTTCCAGACATGGATCCAGCGGAAGGAAGCTCTGCAGGAACCAGCACCCCCCAGCAACATGCACCAGATGGGAATGGATCTGAAAGTGAAGTGGTACTGATCAGCTCAATGCCCAGGAAAGAGATCAGGCAGACAAGGCAGGAGTATGCCAGAGCCAATGGGCAATCTCTTTCAGCCTGGCTCTTGAGATGCTGGGATGGAAAAGCAGAAACTGTGGACTTAGATCAGAGGGAAGCTAAGCTGTTGGGGTCCTTGTCGAGGGATGGGGGAGTGGATAAAGAGCTGGGGAGGCTGGATGGCA